>VMDO01015497.1:0-50940 GCA_007922755.1 Pedetes capensis
TCCCCTCCCCTTTCCTTTCTCCTCCCTTCTCCTCTCCTCTCCTCTCCTCTCCTCTCCTCTCCTTTCCTTTCCTTTCCTTTCCTGATGGAGATGGGGATTGAATCCAGGGCCTCAGTTCATGCTAAGCAAACACTTTTATCAACTGAGCTAAACCCCAAGCCCTGCATTTAATTTTAATTTCTTCTTAGTTTTACTTTCTTTAGCTCCTTGGGCTTTTTTTTTTTTTCTCTGAAAAACTATTGTATCTCTTCTAACTTCTGTTTTTCTTCTTCTCTAGGTCCTTTTGCTTCATTTTTAATGGTTTCTTGTCTATGCTATCATCCTCCATGATATGTAGGAATCTGTTGTTGGAGGGTGGGTATGCGGCCTACAAAATCCACCATATATGTTGTGTCTTGATGAAGGATGCTTCTAGGATGTCTCCAGCCTTCATGAATTTTTCAAACTGGGCTTTAGCTCTAGGTGAGAACTGCAACACTGGAAGCTCCAAACCTTAGGGCACCAAAGGACTCTTTGGAGGATGTTTCCTTGGGGTGCTAGAACTTTGAGAACAACTCTTAGAGCAGAATAATTAATGAGAATAGAGCAGAATAATTAATGAGAATAGAGCAGAATAATTAATGCATGCTGTACACAGAATGAGGGCACTATCCACATGTCAGTTACCACTCAGATTGGATGGGAATTTCTTCAGCACAAAAAATATTGAGTTCCAGACTGCTATAGAACTGCACAGCATCTATACCCTTCATGTCACAGCCATATGTCTTCCAAATGTTTTCATCAGAATCTCTTCTTTACCATCATAGTCTGTCGTTTGTCGAGGAAAGATGATACACTGCTTACCTACTGTTTTAAATAAGACAACTGGAAATAAGGTAAGTATCCCTGTAAGTCTAGATTGGTAGCTGCTTTTTGGAGTTTTTGTTGTTGTTATTGTTTTTTTTTTTTTTTTTTTTGTGGTACTGGGGGTTGAACCCAGGGCCTTGCGCTTGGATGCTTTCCAAGTGCTATGCTGTTGAGCTGCACCCTCAGATCTTTTTTTTCTTTTTTCTTTTTTTTTTTAACTTTTTGAGACAGGATCTCATTAAATTATACAGACTGCCTCTGGTCTTGAACTTGCGAACCTCCTGCCTCTGCCTCCTGAGTCTCTAGGATTACAGGCATGCAACACCACACCCAGCAGCTTTTTGGAGTTCTATACTGATTATCTTTTCAAGGTGTTTTTTTTTAGCTTCCTGCTCCACTGTATGCTGGTTCAAAACAGATGATTTCACCAGGACAGAGGACTATTCATGTATTGCTAGGGCCTGCTGTATCCTGTCTTGCCAGCTCATGGCATGTCTGTCAAACACTGTAGGTCCTCTCCTTCAGGCAGCCAAACAAGCACCTTCTGAAGGGTTGCCAGGAATGGCAGAATAGTCTTTAGGCTGGGCTTTCAAGATTGCATACAAAGAGAGCAAAGTAATTTTTCTTCTTTAGCTTTCCAGCTGAACCCTTTTTTTCTGGGAACTTGATTTAGGAAGAAGAATATAGCTGTTATGGAACCACTCCTTGCAGAGCTTATACTGTAGCATAAACCCAAGGATTATCTTGCAGCAAATGCAAAATTTTACTTTTTCTATGTAGTCCACCTTTGTCATCTTGGCTAAGTTGGCTGCTCTGTGGGAATGCATGCCTTCAATCTATTTTCACTCTCATTCTTTGAAAACTGCCATCACCATGCCTGTACCTCTGGTATCCTCCTGTCTTTTCTCCAGATCACTCAAAGACTCAAGGTCTCGTTCCTTCTCTCTTGCTACTAGTTCTTTTGCTTTTTCTCTCCTGTCTCTATTACCCCCATATAGAGTTCTTCTTAAGGAACAGCCACCTCATTCTCTTCAGGCCTGTGCCGCTACTACCTGTGATTCTAGTTGGGGTAGTGCATCAAGATGTACATGAATAGGGTGCACTTTGGCAGATATGCTCTCAAGCTGCGTCAGGTAAGCATAGTTGCTGACACTCTGAATAACTTCCACTTTAGCTGTCCATTTGTGAGCCTTTTGTTAGGCTTCTTTCAAGGACAAGAAATTGGATAGAAGGACTGGAATGTTCTTGGCTTCATTCACAATGGTTTCTAAACTTGCTACACTGTACTGAGGTCTTGCCTGTGGGCCTTCTTTTCCTGTTATTCAGAGCCTGTAAGAGGCTCCTGTAGTTCAACCATTGCTTTCTCCACAGAATGCTGGGGTGCCAACTCTAAACTAGTCAGTTTCTTCATGATATCCAGAGTCACTTGTTGACCTGGTAGGGTCAGTCTTATTTTATTCAACCATGAAGCCTGGTATAGTTCTTGGTTCAGTCAAGGTAATTTACATAGCTTCACACAGAGACTAGAGCCCATGTCTGTCACCATCTAGAGTCTGGAAAAATATGCAATTTCATCCATTGTGGCCTCTTGAGCACATTCATGAAACTCTTCCAAATCACCCAGCAGATTATTTACTTGTTGAGCTTGGCTGATGACACATGGAAAACTAAAATGTTGGGAAAAGGCTTTCAGTTCTTCTCTTGTCATTTTGGTCTGAGTCTTCACACTATCTGGACTCTGCGAGTCCTTGGCTTAGCCTGTTATCTCCTGTTCATTGCCTATTTACAGCAATTTGAAGAACTGAAGGCAACACATCTCATCATAGCAGGGTTTTCCTGGCTCTGGGGCAACCAATTCTGAGCATCAGGATAGCCACTGTTCCTTCTTGAACTTGGCCTATTTACTCCCTGGGCCTCTTTATCTGTCACTCATTGTGTGTCCACACCTGGCAAGACTGGGAAGCCACACTGCTTGTGGTCTAGTCCCCAGAGGCAGTAATGTGCTAACCACATCTGGTTGCCTGGCTCTAGAAAACTCACTGTATAGGCTAGCACCATGGTGCATGCCTGTAATCCCAGTGATTTGGCAGTCTGAGGCAGGGAGATTGTGAATGAATTCAAGGCCAGTGGCAGCCTGTGTAACTTAGCAAGACCCTGACTCAAAACGAAAAATAGCAAATGGGCTGGGGGGTACAGCCCATTGGTAGAGCATTTGTAAACTACATGAGAGGCCCTGGGTTCAACCCTCAAGTACTGCAAAAACAAAACAAGACAAAATACACTGTAGGCCATGATGCACAGGGTGGTCTGGGCCAATATTATGTCCGCCTGGGCCATTGTGAAAAGTCTGAGACACTATGTGTGATACTCTTCTGCAGATTGTAACTATCCCTGAAATTTCCTATTTTTGACATTCTTCCACCAGTATTTTTTTTCTAAAAAAAATAACAAAGCTTCATCATTTATTAAATTGTACTTCACAAATAGCTGGGTACAGAAAAACTTGAAGTGCATATCCTCCCCTGCAACCACAGGGAAGCTATTTTATAGAAAACAAGTTTGCATGTAAGTTTTAGTTCTAGCAACTGCTTGTAGTAAATGTACTTGTGGACAAAACCTGTCCAGTAATCTTCATTTAGAACCAGTAATTTTCAAAATGGGAATTCTGCTGGCTCTCCTCAGCTGCCCACACTCTTGTTACATTCCAGACACAGCACAAGAAGAGTCTTGAGTGTGAGAAACAATGCACATTTTAAAAATTAAAATTCCAAATTTTAAATGGTTTATTTTCATCTCATAAGTCTCATGTTAGTTTAATTTATTAAAACTGGCTTTCTGCAGTTTGAGATTAAACTTTATTATGGAAATCTAAATTTGCCAAGTGTTTAATATAGTAGGCCTGACAACCAACCAAAAACAGACTTGCTGGCCTGTGAGGTAGCCAACTCTGGTCTCAAGAGCATGTGAGGCTGCACTCCTTCCTGGATAAGGACCCTGCTCCCAATGCGCAGGCCTCTCTGGCCTGCCTTTCCTTCCATGCGCCTCATGACCATACTGGCTCCTCCTTCCTCTCTTTACATCTTCTGCTGCAACCAGCCCTTCTGGCAAGTCACCTTTGCCTGTAGTCTCTTCTGATTTCCACTTCATCCCTTACTAATGAAGTCTCTGTCCTCTGCTTCCCTGTCTGCTCCATTCAGGTGACCACAGGCCTTAACAATTCTCCATTCCTATCTTCCAACCCTTGACCCAATAGGCCCTCACCAAGCCGGATAATTCTGACAATCTGTCCTCCCTCTTATCGGCTACCTGTCTCCTGCATGGGCTCAGGCCAAAACACTGGTCTGTCCCCCACATCCCCTATCTAGTCAGCCAGAAAATCCCACTGGCCCTTCCTCCGTAGTCTATCTGGAACTTGGGCAAACCTGATCCTCTTGCCACCTCACCCAGGCTGTGCTGTGGATGGCTTTCACCAGGGCCATTTGACAGGAACCTCCTCCCTGGACTCCACTCTTGTCTCCCTTGCTCCCAACATAGCCCAGAGTCCTGCTGAGGGCAGTTAGACCTGCTAGTTGAAGCCTTCCAGAAACTTCCAGTTAATCTCTGAAAAAAGCCAACACATTGCTTTGACCTGGGGACCCTGTCACCTCTTCAACCTTGTTCTCTGCTGCACCACACAGGCCTCCTTGCTTCTCTGCACCCCTTGCTCCTAACCCATGGGGCCACTCCTGTTGCTGAGTCTGCACTTGGCTGTTGGAATGCCCACCTCCTGTTCTCTGTCCTCCAAAGTGTGGACCTCTGAGACCTACGAGATATTTTACCTGTTTGTCTGATTCCTGCTCCCTCACTAGAACATGAGCTCCCAAAGGCAGGGCCTTCATCACCTTCTTCACCAGGAATTCGGGACCCAAGCAACTCTCCACAAAAGTGGATAGGAGGTACACCTCTCTACACAAAGGAGGCGCACCTACACTTGTGACAGCTACCCCAACCACAGCGACCTTTCCAACTTACAAAAAAGTACTCTTTGCCCCTGCCATTCACCTGATCACCAGACCAGTGCCACATTGCAATTACTTTCTTATTTCTTGATTTGATTTGCTATCTGGCATTTATGTGTGGGTCTTGAACCTTGCGCTGCACTGTGAGGTCTCTGATGTGGGAAGCGTGTGTCGTACTGTTGTGGCATACAACATGGCACTCTGCAGGTCCCTCTGATCGGTCACTCTAGTGAAACTTGCACAGTTCCTCCTTGTGGCCACACATGTGCTCCACCCTCAATGTGTGCAGGTTTCTGTGGCCTGAATATGCCCACCATAGTCCCCATACATGGCACTAGGAAGACCTGAGTAGGCCCTCACACTACAGCTTGCATGGAAGGGGTATCCAACAAAGATTGGGGAAGTAAATAAAAGAAAGAGCACCCCAATAATTTAACTCTCACTCTAACTGTCCCTATAATGATTTTTTAATGAGGCACCAAGATATTGGGAGGCAAGAAAAACTTTTCCTTCTACTAATCCAGGAGAAGAGAAGGAAAAGGGGAAGAAATTAATTCTTCCACTTGTATGTAAACTTAGAAAAAGTGGCTTTAAGAGGGCACAGGTTACAGGTCTGGGAAATTAAATGGCCTTCCTTTTTTGCTTGTATTATGAGGATTAGATCAAGCAGAGGCAAAAGAAGCCTATTTTTCTGTGGGCTTCTATTCCAGGCCATATATGTGTTGTTAAATTTTCTGAACTGTTGGCTACTTGGGGGTTGGATTTCAGAAGAAAGCTTTGAATAGGGGGTGCAGATCTTACCAGGAGGCATGGAGCAATGATCCATGAACATCTCCAGCACACTCTCAGTCTCTCAGTGTCTTGCAGAAGTAGCAGCGTTTTCATATGTTCCAGAATGAACACACAGAGGGAGGCACTGCTTGAGACTCAAGGCAGTGAAACAGCTCCTCAGTGGCTTCTATACAGACCACCAAATCCAAGTCTTTGGATACACCATCATAGAGATAAATTTCCTGTGTTGACTTCCAAAACTTTAGGATGCTGTCTTATTTTCTGCGGGCAATCTCAGCATCTTCCTGGGTGCTGGGTGCTGTCTGTGGCTGTGCCCTCCTCATCAGGGTCTCCCTCAGCCTCCCCCATAGTGCTCCTCAAGTCTTCCAGCCCAAGACTGCTTTCCTCAGGCTGGTACATGAAGCTGACACCAGAGGCCTCCATTACTAAGCTAGTGGCTTTCTTCTTCCTGATTTGCTGTTTTTTCTTCAGCTTCCATTTTTTTTTTTTTTTTTTTTTTTTTTTTTTTTTTTTTTTTTTTTTTTTTTTTTTTTTTTTTTTTTTTTTTCTCTTCTCGTGGGGCCACTTGCATGCTGTGGCTGTAATTTTTCTTCTAAAAGACTTTTCTCTTTCTCTAATTCTGCTTGTTCTACAGGATCATTACTTGAATTTTTAATTTTTTTCTTTGATTTATGCTTTCTAATTCTTCTCTTTGGTTGATCTTGAGGACCCAGATTATCTATGTCATGCCCACTGGAGGCCTTCTCAGCACTTGTGCAGCTGTTGGTCTCTGGTGAACAGGGAAGTACTCCTGAAGTGGCAAACTCACTGTGTAGACCCACTGCACAGGCTGAGTCATAACACCACCATCTGTCAAATGATGAGCATGCTGGTTTTTCACTTTCTTAGAGGTCACTTTCTTAGGTCATGTTTCTGAGGCCAGGGTATGGGGTTTCCCCTTTTGTTGGCCACTTGGAACATCAAGGAAAAGTTTCTTCAGCATTTTCTCAACAAACATGTGCCTCCTGTGGGCAGACATGGTGGACCCTGCTGCAATCTGGCAGCCCCTAGTAAGTATGCCATATTTTATTAAACTTGATTTTTATGTCATTATTATACATTTATAAAATTTCTTACATATGTATAAATAAGTAATATCCATCTGAAAAAAGTTGGAAATTAAATGAAAAGAAGCTTAATCTTCTTGTATAAAACATCCTTTTAATTAGATTGTGTGTTGCATGTTTTTCTTGATATGTAGAAAATATCTATAGAGACTTTTTTTGGATTTCTCATGAGTAGAAGGAAGGTGTTCTCATTATTAGAAGGAACGTGGCACTGAAACATTTTTTCTCCCTTTATTGATAAATGTTGGTAGGGTACAGAGTAATACAGCATTGATATTTTCCATTATGCGACTAGTATATCACTTTTTGTTACACTATGAAGCTGTGGGTCACCCCTCTTGGTAAAGATCCAAGACCTGCTGAGTTGTTTGCTGAAGGTGGAGGGAATACAAAGTGGATAGTAGATGATAGCTGCGAATACCAGCTATGGCCATGTGACCAGTTACAGAGAAGAGGATTGTAATTGTCATGAGTGTTTCCTGTTTTGTTGAGATTTTTTTGCATATGTACACATATATTAAGAAGATATACTTGTTGTCTTTCCTATTTGTAATGTTACACATAAACTGAGTTAATACCAGTACTTAAATATTAAATCTACATTGCCACATTAGGTCATAGATGTAAGGAGAAGTACAGGCACTTCTCAAAAGACTGCTATCTATTCTGAGGAAGGAATTGGTGCATTCTCAGTTGTTTGCTGGACAGTTATATCATGTTAGGTGGAAGTATGACTTGTTATTCTCTTTGTTTGGAGATTGAGCATGTCACTAGGAGATGTGTTTGAGTGTCAAGTTGATAAAGGGTGGACTTAAAATGGGTAGCCTTTATTGTCAATCTGTTAATGCTGAAATTATTTCTTTTGGGATTAGTGTTATACTTTTTAAACTTGTCATATCTTTTACCTTTCTCATAATACCTATGAGCAAAAATAGTCAGATGTCATCTTTAAAAAAAAAAAAAAGTTGTCCTATAAATAGGATGATGGATGAATGTGATAGAAATACCCAAATTTAAGAACTTATTTTTAAATATTTTAAGGACCTGGCAATCCACTCCCAAGGCAATCCCGAAACAGTCAGCCATTGAAAACCCTATGAGGGTCGCTACGAGTCGGATACCAACTCAAAGGCACCTAACAACAACAACAATGACAAAATGTCAAAACTTAACGAGTGTTCAGTTGTTAATAAATAAATATTACTTTAAATGCTGAATAATAATTATAATTGTTATATAATTATAACTGTTGTTTCTCTGGTTTTTGTGATGCTGGAGATTGAACCCAGGGCCTCAGAGACTTGCAGAGCAACACTCTACCAACTGAGCTAAACCCCACCCCATAATTATAATATCATTATCATTATCATTATTATAATAAGTATTATAGATAATGATATTTAGGGAAACATGCATAGCATTATATTGCATTTGATGCACTATATGAGTGGCTTGCCTTTGCTATTTTGAAACTGACTCCATCTTTGTCTTTTTACCAATAATGTGGTTTAGCCCGTCAAATCTTATTTCTTCATTTACATATGTCTTTGATGTGTTAGGCGATGATTTAGGATGACTATGGGAAATTTTGTACCATGTCACAATTTTAGAAAATTTCAAACACATCATCTTGAACAATTCTTTAAAATATTTGTGTAGAGATTTTCTTTTCATGCTCTGCTTTAGCTTTTCCATGTTATTTATATTTCTAAAAGATGGAAAATTATACATAGGAGAAACCTTTTTCAAGTTAGTTTCAAGTTTTTCTCTGATTTTTCTTATTTACTGGTGCTGCTGCTGAGGGTACATTTAAATCCACATTATCTCTTCATTGATATTATCGTTGTCAGTGACAATTTGAAACATCGAACATGTCAATGTCATTTCGAACTACACCTTCATCAATATCATCTTCATTCATTGATCAAACCATTACTTCTGGTGGAAGTGCTACTATGTCTGCATCTCTTCTGAGAATAAATAATACAAAGCCTATTCCAAGTTTTTAAACACATTTGTCATAATTACTGGCAAAACTGAAAATAAAAATCTCATGGTGTATGAATTTGATACTGTCAATGGCCAGTGTCTTGTTTATAGGACACCAAGTTTCATAGTAAATTTTTAAAACAAAAGGAAGTAATGAATAAGTTGTATCCTGTATTTTATAATAACTAAGAGGAATTATATACAGTACTTAGTATTTACATACCTTGTCACACTATATCCAGAAATATATTACAGGCAGGAGACATAAAAATGAAAATGTTCATGACACTGTAGTTTCTGTTAGACTAAATAAAAAGAAACTGCTGGCAGGAGATAAGTTTGAGATATAGCATATGCATGTGAGTCTGATATAAATTCCAAGAAATAACTAATTCATTATTGTCCTATAAACAGGATACTTGTCATTAGTGTGTTAAGAGATTCCTTGGATTAGAGAAGCACATCTCTGTGCTTGTCTATGTGGGCATTTCTAGGGAAGACTGACAGGTCCCACAGTAATTTAGGACAAGAGACCCACTCTGAAGGTCATCTGGTGCGATCCAGTGGGTAAGGCTCCATGAGGAGGAAGTGAGGAGAAAGGAAGCCAGCGCATGCGTGAAACAGACTTAAAAACTTCCAGAGTAGAGAATGCCTCTTTCTCTCTTCCTTCCCCGCTTCTAATTGCCATAGTGTGTAGACAGCAGACAACAGTTTCCTCAGCTTCCACATGAATTCATCATCAGACTTTCCAGGGTGCCTGCAGACCTCAGCATCACAGACTCTTCAGGTTTTCAACTCTTGGACTGAATGGCTACTTGTTTCTCTACAGGTATGGTTGTGGAGCTATGCTACCACATCATGTAAGTTAATCTAATAAATCTCCTTATAGAAGATTTATTTATTTATTTATCTTGTGTAAGCTTATCTTTCTCTGGAGAACCCTGATACAGTTGTCTAAATCTATGGCATTGGCTAATTATGGTGTTTCCAGAAGTAAAATAGAAGAAGCTTACTAAATTATTACTTGATCATTATCAGCAGAAAAATCCCATGGCAAAGTTACCTTGAATCATAACAACAGAGAATCATAGCCCCTCAGCCAATTTCCAGGCTTGAACCCATTTATGGACCCAGAAGCCATTGAATAAAGAGGCCAGTTCCTCTTGAGGAAGGACCTGTGGCTCTACCAAAATGTTTTACTGTTAATCTTTCCCTCGTTCTTTCCCAAAGAGATGTATGGCCTTTTACCAAGGAAACTATACATTGGGGAAAAGGAAATAATCAGACTTTTGGGGGGCTTCCTGCACACTGGCTCTGAACTGATTCTGATACTAAGAGATCCTCAGTAGGGCTGTAGCCCTCCAGTTGAGGTAGGGGCTTCTGGAGATCAGGTGATCAATGGGGTTTTTGCCATGGTTTGATTCACAATGGGTCCAGCAGGTCCCCAAACTCATCTTTTGGTTATTTTCCCAGTCTCAGAATGAGAAATGGAGTAGATATTCCCAGCACTTGGAGGAATCCCCACATTGGTTCCCTCACCTGTGGAATGAGGGCTTTTATGGTGGGAAAAGCCAAATGGAAGCCATAATAGCCACCTCTACCTGAGAAAATAGTGAAGCAAAAATAATATCACATCCTTGGAGGGATTGCAAAGACTAGTGCCGTCATCAAGGACTTGATGTAAGGTTGTGCTTCCCACCACATCCCCATTTCACTCTCCTGTTTGGTCTGTACAGAAGATGAATGGATCTTGGATAATGACACTTGATTATCCTAAACTTAACTAAGTGATGATTCCACTTGTAGCTGCTGTACCAGATGTGGTTTCCTTGAGCAAATTAACACATCTGGCATGCAGCTATTGATCTGGAAAATGCCTTTTTCTCCATACCTATCCATAAGGCCCACTAAAATTAATTTGCTTTCAGGTGAGAAGGCCAGCAATACACCTTTATCATCCTACTCCAAGAGTATATTAAATTTCCAGCCCTGTGTCATACTTATTTCTCAGGGATCTTGATCACCTTCCTCTTCTACCAGGTGTTACACTGTTTCATTACATAAATGGCATTATGCTGATTGGCTTGAGTGAGCAAGAGGTAGCGACCACATTGGATTTGTTGGTAATGCATTTGCATGTTAGAAGGTAGGAAATAAATCCAGCTAAAATTTTAGGCCTGTGGCGTCCGATCCCGTCAGATCTCGGAAGCTAAGCAGGGTCAGGCCTGGTTAGTATCTGGATGGGAGGCCGCCTGGGAACACCAGAAGCTGTAGGCTTGGGAGAAGGACCTGGCAACCCCCTCCCAAAAATCAATCTGCCATTGAAAACCCTATGAACAGCAGAGAAGCACTGACAATAGTGTTTCCCCTGTTGCACAGAGGGTCGCTATGAGTCGGATACCAACTCGACGGCACCTAACAACTAACAACAACAAAATTTTAGGGCCTTCTACCTCAGTAAAATTTCTTGGAGTCTAGTGGTGTAGAGTATGCTGAGATATCCCTTCCAAGGTGACAGATAAGTTGTTACACCTGCCCCTCCAGCAATCAAGAATGAAGTACAAGGCCTAGTGGGTATATTTGGATTTGAAGGCAGCACATTCCTCACTGTGTTACTTCGGCCCATGTACCAAATGGCTCAAGAATTTGCTAGGGCTGAGTGGGTTCTGCAACAAGAGAAGGCTCTGCAACAGTTTGAGGCTGTTGTGCAGGCTGCTTTGCCATTTGAGCCATATGACCTACCATATCCAACAGTACTTTGAAGAGTCACTGCCAGATAGGGATGCTGTTTAGAGCCTTTGGCAGGGCCTCATATGTGAATCACAGTGGAATCCTTTGGGATTTTGAAATAAGGCCCTGCTGTTATGTGCAAACAATTGTTCTTCTTTTGAGAGGCAGTTCTTGGCCTATCCCTGAGCTTTAGTGGAGACTGAAGGCTTGACCATGGGCCACCAATATACCATGTGACTTGAGCTTCCCACCATCTGAGTGTTATCTGACCCATCAAGCCATAAAGTCAGATATGCACAGGCGTAATCTATCATTCATATACATACATACATACATACATACATACATACATACATACATATATATATATTCCATCCCAAGCAAGTTCTGAATGCACAAATAAGTTACTTGAAGAAATGGCCCAACTGCACATCATTCTCACTTCTGCTATATTGCCTTCTGTCTTTCAGCATGGACCTATGGCCTCATGGGGTATACCCTGTAATCAATTGACAGAGGAAGACCAAACTAGCCCTGCTGTATAGATAGTTCTGCATGTTATGCAGGCACCACCTGAAAGTGGACAGCTGAAGCTTTATACATCCTTCCTGAGACATCCCCGTAGGACAGTAGGTGAAGGCAAGTCTTTTCAGTGGGCAGAACTTTGGGCAGTTTACCTACTTTTACATTTTCTTGGAAGTAAAAATGGTCAGACATGTGACTATATACTGATTCATGGGCTGTAGCCAATGGTTTGGCTGTATGGCCAGGGACTTGGAAAGAGCATGATAGGGAAATTGGTGACAAAGATATTTGGGGAAGAGGTATGTGGATAAAACATTCCAAGAAGGCAAAGGATGTGAAGATATTTATGTCCCATTTTAATGCTTACCAAAAGGTGACCTCAGCAGAGGAAGACCAATAATCATATAGATAGGATGACCTGTTCTGTGGATAGTAGTCAGCATCTTTCCACAGCCATCCTGTGATTGCCCAATAAGCTTATGAACAAAGTGACCATCATGGCAGGGATGGAGGTTGTGCATAGGCTTAGCAACATGGACTTCCACTCACCAAGGCTGACCTAGCTATGGCTGCTGCTGAATGCCCAATCTGTTAAGAAACAGGGACCAACACTGAGCCACTGATATGACAACATTCCTCATGGTGTTTAGCCAGTAACCTGGTGGTAAGTTCATTACATGGACTACTTCCAATCATGGAAGGGGAAGCACATTGTCCTTACTGGATTAAATGCTTATTCTGGGTATGGATTAGCCTTTCCTGCACATAATGCTTCCACTCGTGGACTTACAGAATGCTTTATCCACCATCATGGTATTCCATGCTGTATTGCTTCTAACCGAGGAACTCACTTCAACACCAAAGAAGTATGGCAGTGGGCTCATGCTTGCCATGTTCTCCACCATCCTGAAGCAGCGGGCTTTATAGAATGGTGGAATGCCTTTCTGAAGACTTTCAATTTTATTTCACCGGTCCCTATGCCTTTTCTTGTATTGGTACCACACCATCCTGATGACTGTTTCTTTGCAGTAAGTTTTAAAATTGGAAAGTATGATTCCTCTAGTTTATTCTTTTTTTCCAGGTTGTTTTATCTTGGATCCCTTGAAATTCCATATAAATTTAGAATTACCTTGTCAATTTCTACAGATAAGTCAGCTGGGATTCTGATAGGTATTACATTGGACCTGTAGATCAGTTTGGAGAGAAATTTCATTTCAGCTGTGTTAAACCTGGTCCATGAACATGGGATATTTTTCCATTTATTTAGATCTTCTTTAATTACTTTCAACAATGTTTTGTAGTTTTCTGAGTACAAATATTCTCCCTTTGTTAAATTTATCCCTACTCAGTGACCTAATTTTTGATGATCTTATGAATAGAATAATTTTCTTCATTTCATTTTTGAATAGTTCATTGCAAGTATATAAAAATAATATTTTAAAATATGGATCTTGTATTCTGAAATCTTGCTTAACTTATTTCTAATAGTTTTTTTAGTGGCACTTTAGAATTTTCCTATATACAAGATTGTTGTTGTTGTTGTTAGGTGCCATCGAGTCGAGTCCAACTCATAGTGACCCTATGTACAGCAGATTGAAACACTTTCCGATTCTGTGCCAGCCAAACCATCTTATTTATGTTTATGCCCATTGTTGCAGACACTGTGTCAATCCATCTGGTGGAGGGTTTTCCTCTTTTGTGTTGACCTGCCACTCTCCAAAACATGATGTCCTTCTCCAGGGATTGATCTCTCCTAACTACATGTCCGAAATATGTAAGACACAGTCTGGCCATTCTTGTTTCCAAGGAGCACTCTGGTTGCACTTGTTCTAGGACAGATCCGTTGGTTCTTTTGGCAGTCCATGGTGTATTCAATAGGTGTATCCAGCACCATAATTCAAAATCATCAATTCTTTTTCTGTCTCCCTTGTTCAATGTCCAGCTTTCACAACTGTATGATGCCACTGAAAATACCATGGCATGAGTCAGACGCACCTTCGTCTTCAGTGTGACATCTTTGCTTTTCAATACTCTAAAGAGATCTTTTGCCACAGCTTTTCCTAGAGCAATGCGTCTTTTGATTTCTTGACTGCTGCTTCCGTGGGTGTTGATTATAGAGCCAAGCAAAGCAAAATCTTGGACAACCTCAATCTTTTCTCCATTTATTGTGAAGTTGTATACTGATGCAGTTGTAAGGATTTTTGTTTTTTTGATGTTTACTTGTAACCCATATTGAAGGCTATGATCTTTGATCTTCATCAGTAAATGTTTGAAATCCTCTTCACTTTCAGCAAGCAGAGTTGTGTCATCTGCATAACACAGGTTGTTAATGAGTCTTCCTCCAATCCTGATGCCACATTCTTCCTCATAAAGTCCAGCTTCTCAGATTATTTGCTCAACATATAAATTGAAGAGATATGGTGAAAGTATATAGCCCTGATGCACACCTTTCTCGACTTTAAACCAGGCTGTGTTTCCTTGTTCTATTCAAACAACTGCCTCCTAGTTTACGTACAGACTCCTCATGAGCACAATTAGGTGCTCTGGTATTCCCATTTTTCTGAAGTGTTATCTATAATTTGTTATGATCCACACAGTCAAATGCCTTTGCATAGTCAATAAAACATAGAGAGATATCTTTGTGATATTCTCTGCTTTTGGCTAATATCCACCTGACATCAACAATGATGTCCCTGGTTCCCTACCCTCTTCTGAATCTGGCTTCATTTTCCGGTAATTCCCTGTCTGTGTACTGCTGCAGTCACTTTTGAATGATCTTTAGTAAAATTTTGCTTGTGTGTGATATTAATGATATTGTTCAATAATTTCCACATTCAGTTGGATCCCCTTTTTTGGGAATAGGCACAAATATGGATCTCTTTCACTCCATTGGCCAGGTAGCTGTTTTCCAAATCTGTTGGCATAAATATGTTAACACCTTCAGTGCTGCATCTGTTTGTTGAAACATCTCTATTGGTATCCCATCAATTCCTGGAGCCTTGTGTTTTGCCAGTTCTTTCAAGGCAGCTTCCACTTCATCCTTCAATACCATTGGTTCCTCTTCATATGCAACCTCTTAAAATTGTTGATCATCTACCAATTCTTTTTTATATAATGAGTCTGTGTATTCCTTCCATCTTCTTTTGATTTTTCCTGCATCATTTAATATTTTCCCTGTAGAATCTTTCACTATTCCCCCACATGTCTGTCAGTTTGCCGCACTGTGGGGGCTTGTGTGTTGCAATGAGGCTGAAAGCTATGCCACTGGTATCTGAGATACCAGCAGGGTCACCCATGGTGGACAGGTTTCAGCTTGAGCTTCCAGACTAAGTCAGACTAGGGAGTAGGCACTGGCAAACTGCTCCTGAAACAACTAGCCATTGAAAACCCTATGGATACACAAGATTAGATGATCTAAAAATGGAGATGACTTGACTCCTTATCTTCAAATTTGGATATATTGTATATATATATATATATATATATATATATATATATATATATATATATATATATTTTGTATAATGCTATCACTAGAACCTCTAGGACAATGTTGAGTAGATATGGTGAGATCAAGGGCAAGGGCTGGGGAGGTAGTTCAGTGGTAGAACACTATCCTAGCATGTGCAAGGTCTTGAGTTCAGTCCTCAGCACCACACAAAAAGTGTGGTATGAGCAAAGTTCCTTGTCTTATTCCCCATCTTAGGGGAAACCATCCAATCTTTTTCTGTTTTTCTTTTTACCTTCATGGTGCTAGAGATTGAACCCAGGACCTTGCCAATGCTAGAAATACTTTATACTGAACTATAAACAAAACCCATAGTTTCTTGAGACAAGGTCTCTTTATGTAGCCCAGGCTGGCCTCAAATTCACAATCCTCCTATCTCTGCCTCTCAAGTGCTAGGATTATAGGGCTGTGCTACCATGCCCAGCTCTCTTTCACTATTAAGTATAATGTGACCTGTGGATTTTTATACATGTTCTTTATCATATTGAAGAAGCTTTTTTTGTTGTAAAGGGTGATGGATTTTTTCCCCATATTTTTCCTGTTAATATGATCATGTGGTTTTTGTTTTTTTATTTTATTGATATTTATATTAATTGGTTTTTGATTGTTAAACTAACCTTCAGTTACTGGGCTCAACTAACCTTCAGTTCCCTACTTGATCATGAGGTTTTATATTTTTGCATTTTAATTGTACATAGTAATGGGGTACTGAGTGATAGTTCAGTTCATATATACAGTGTGAAATTATTAAATCAGAGTTGTTGACAGTTTCATCTACTTAAACATTATATAAAATCTTTTTGATTAATGTGACAATAATTGTAGATATTTATGAATTATATGATTTTTAAAAAAGTTGCATACAGTATAATGAGATTCATTATGGGATTTTCAGAGTTGCATCCTGCATTTTGCATGTACTCTGTCCTTCTTTACCCCTCTATGTTGTTTCCCTTCCCCTTCCCCCCATTCCCATAATCCTCCATAGTGCCCTCCCCCTCATGATGGTTCTACTTGTATTTTACAGTCTTAGACATGTATAATTATGTGTGTGTGTGTATGTGAATGCACGTGTGCATGTATCTTTTCTTTAAGGTAGATCTAGCTCCCATGTATGAGTGAGGACATGCAATATTATTCTTCTTGAGTCTGGTTTATTTTCCTTAAGATGCTGATCTTTAGTTCCATTTTGCTGAAAATGACATAATTCCATTCTTCTTTATTGCTGAGTAATATTCCATTGTGCATATATACACCACGATTTTAATCCAGTCATCTGTTGATGCGTATCTGGGTTGATACCATACCCTTGCAATTGTGAACAGAGCTGCAAAAATCACAGCAGTGTAGGTGTCTCTGTTGTATGATGACTTATATTCCTTTGGGTATATTCCTAGAAATGATACAACTAGATAATATGGTGGTTCTGTTTTTAGTTTTCTGAGGAACCTTCATACAGATTTCCATACCAGCTGAACTAATTTACAGTCCTACCAGCAGTGGGACTGCATCCTCAACAGCATTTGTTGTTGTTTTGTTGATGTTAGTCCTTCTGATGGGTAAAATTGAATCTCAGTATAGTTATGATTTGCATTTCTTTGATGGCTAAGGATGTTGAACATTTTTCATGTGTTTATTGGTCATTTATATTTCTTCTTTGGGAAACTGTTCAGTTCCATTGTTCACTTATTTATTGGATTATTTGTTTCTTTGGTTTTTAATTTTTTGAGTGCTTTTGTATATCTTAAATATTAATCCTCTGTAAGATGTATAGAAAACAAAGATTTTCTCCCATTCTCCATTATTGTTTACTTGGCTGTGCAAAAGCTTTTTAATTTTAGGTAATCCCATTTGTCAATTCTTGGTGCAATTTCCTGGGTTATAGGGTTCTTGTTAAGAAAATACTTGCCTATGCCTATGTATTAGAATGCATTCCCTACATTTACTCCTAATAGTTTCAAAATTTCCAGTTTTATGTTGAGAGTTCTGATCCATTTTTGTACCGGTTGAGAGATACAGATCTACTTTTATTCTTCTACATATGAATATCCCAAAACCATTTGTTGAAAAGGCTATCTTTTTTCCAATGTATGCTTTTGGCACCTTTGTTGAAGACCAGGTATCTGTAATTGTGTGGGTGTATATCTGGGTCTTCTATTCTGTCCCATTGGTCTTCATGCCCGTTTTGTGCCATTACCAAGCTGTTTATGCTAATATGGCCCTGTAATATAGTTTGAAGTCAGATATTGTGGTGCCTCCTGCATTGCTTTTGCTGCTTAGGAATGTTTTGTCTATGTGGAGTCTTTTGTGCTTCCATATTAATTTTCAATTTTTTTCTATTTCTGTGAAATATATCATTGAAATTTTGATGGGGATTGCATTGAGTCTGTAGATTACTTTTGGTAGTATAGCCATTTTCACACATTAGTTCTCCCAAGCCATTAGCAAGGGAGGTCTCTCTAAATTCTAGTGTCTCCTTCAATTCCTTTCTTTAGGATTTTGAAATTTGCATTGTAGAAGTCTTTAGGATCTTTGGTTAGATTAATTCCTAAACATTTCATTTTTTGGTGGGCTCTTGTGAATGGGATTGTTGTTTTGATTTCTTTCTCTTCCTATTTGGTGGTATTGGTATATGGGAATGCTACTGATTTTTGAGTGTTAAGTTTGTATCCTGCTACTTTACTAAAGGAGTTCATTAACTCAAAGAGTTTTCTTCCTGCAGCCGTACCACTATGGCATCTGATCCCATCAGATCTTAGAAACTAAGCAGGGTTGGGCCTGGTTAGTACTTGGATGGGAGACCACCTGGGAACAGTAAGTCCTGTAGGCTTGGGAGAAGGACATGGCAACCCACTCCTAAAAAACAATCAGGTATTGAAAACCTTATGAATTGCAGAGAATCACCAACAATACTGTTTCTCCTGTTGTATGTAGGGTCGCACACCAACTTGATGGCACCTAAAAATAACAAGAGTTTTCTAGTGGACTTTTTAGGATCTTTCAAGCATAGGATCATGTCATCAGCAAAAAGGGATAATTTGACCTCTTCATTCTCTATATGTATCCCTTTTATTTCTTTCTGTTGTGTTCTTGCTCTGGCTAGGACTTCAATCAATACATTGAGTAAAAATGGGAAAAGTAGGCATCTTTTTCCTGTTTTGATTTTAGAAGGGATGCTTTCAGTTTTTCCCTATTTAATATAATGTTGACTATAGGTTTGTCATATATAGCCTTTAAGATGTTAAAGTATGTTCCTTCTATTTCTAGTTTCTTCAGGGCTTTTATCATGAAAGGATGCTGATCTTTCTCAAAGGCTCTTTCTGAACCTATTGAGATGATTATGTGATTTCTGTCACCTGATCTATTAATATATTATATAACATTTATTGATTTGCATATTTGAACCATCCTTGCATCTATGGAAGAAGCCTACTTGGTCATATTTTTTGTGTGACACTGTATTTTATTGAGGATTTTTGCATCAACATTCATTAGAGAAATTAGTCTATAATTTTTTTTGTACTGTCCTTATCTGGTTTTTGTATCAGGATGATACTGGCTTTGTAGAATGAATTTGTGAGTATACCTTCCCTTTCCATTCTATGGACTAGTTTGAGGAGGATTGATATTAATTCTTCTTTAAATGTTTGGTAGAATTTGGCTGTGAACCCATCAGGACCTGGACTTTTCTTTTTTTAGAAGGTTCTTTATTTCCTTCCTTCCTCTCTCTCTCTCTCTCTCTCTCTCTCTGTCTCTCTCTCTCTTTCTTTCTTTTTTTTTTTGTGTGTGATACTGGAGGTTGAACCCAGGGCATCATGCTTGCATGCTTTGCAAGTGTTGTAGCACTGAGCTTCACCCTCAGCCCATTTTATTTTGCTTTTTGAGACAGGGTCTTATTAAATTACACAGACTGCCTCTGGTCTTGAACTTGCAATCCTCCTGCCTCTACCTCCTGGGTCACTGGGATTACAGGCATATGCCACTGTGCCCAGCCCCTTTATTACTGTTTCAACTTCATTACTTGTTATAGGTCTGTTTAATTTATTTATATCCCCTGGATTTAATTTTCTTAGGTCATAAATGTTAGGGAATTTATTCATTTTTTCTGTATTTTTTTGAGAGGGGTACATGTTCTGAAAGTCTTTGATGATTATATTTCATTAGTATCTGTTGTTATGACCCCTTTTCATCTCTAATTTTATTTTGGGTCTTCCTCCCCCATGTTGTTTGGATAAAGATTTGTTGATCTTCTTCATCTTTGCAAAGAACCAACTCTTGATATCGTTGATTTTGTATATTCTTAAAAAAGGTCTATCTCATTGATTTTTGCCTTGATATTAATTATTTTTGTGTGCTAGTTTTGATGTTGGCTTGTTTTCTGATTCCTTAAGGTATATCATTAAGATATTTATTTGGACCATCCATAACTTTTTGATGTAGGCACTCATAGCTATGAATTTCCCTCTTAGAACTGCCTTTGCTATATCTCAAAAGTTTTGGTAAGTTGTGTTTCCATTATCATTTGATTGTAGGAACTTTTAAATTTCCTTTCTTATTTCTTCAATGACCCATTGATTGTTCAAAGTGTATTATTTAATTTCCATGTATTTGTAACATTCTTGTAGTTTTGATTACTTTTGATTTTTAGTACTATTGCATTGTGATCTATTGAGATAAAAGATTTCAATTTTTTTTGTATTTGTTGAAGCTAGTTTTGTGAACTAGTATGTGGTGTATTTTAGAAAATGCTCCATATGGTGCTGAGAAGAATGTATATCCTGCATATGTTGGATAGAATATTCTGTAGACATCTGTTAAGTCCAGTTGGTTTGTGGTGGTGTTTAAGTTTATAGTTTCTTTGTTGATTGATTGCTTTGATGACCTGTTTGTTGAAGAGATTGGGGTATTGAGATC
Source organism: Pedetes capensis (assembly GCA_007922755.1). Lineage (NCBI taxonomy): Eukaryota > Metazoa > Chordata > Mammalia > Rodentia > Pedetidae > Pedetes > Pedetes capensis. Next base: position 20,412 of record VMDO01015497.1, read on the forward strand.
TTGTATTGTTACTGTGTCTAAAACTATTTTTTCCTTTATGGACAGTAAAGTTTGTTTTATGATGTTGGACGCACTGGTGTTTGGTTCATATTGACTATTATCATGTCCTCTTGGTTGATTGTTCCTGTTATTAACATAGTGGCCTTCTTTGTCCCTTCTGATTAATTTAGGATTGAAGTCAAGTTTGTCAGATATTAGGATAGCTACCCCTCCCTGCCCTTTTAGGCTTCCGCATGCTTGGCATATTGTTTTCCCACCTTTTATTTTCTGTCTGTGTCCTTCCTTGTGGATGATATGGGTCTCTTGTATGCCACATATAGGAGGAATTAATTTCTTTAATCCATTTGGCCAGTTGATGTCTTTTAAATGACAAGTTATGACTGTTTATATTTATGATAGTTATAGAGAGGAGTTTTGTGTTTTGAACAATTTTGTTGGTTTTTTTTCTGTTAGGTTTGGGTGTTGGTTGTTCTTTACTTTGTCCCCTGCTCATATTAGGGTGTTACTAGTTTATTAAGCTGGATATCTTTGCTTCTTTATTAGCTTTGATTTGTTCATGCTGTCCTCTCATGGGTTTTATTCATTACTATGATCATGCATTTGGCTTTGTCTTTCTTTTCTATGTAGAATTTCCTTGAGTATCCTCTACAGTGCTTGTTTGGTGGTTAGGAACTGCTTGAGCTTAGCTTTATCTGCGAAAATATTTCTCCATTTATTTAAAAGGATAATTTTTTTCTGGATATAGCATTCTGGATTGGCAGTTATTTGCCTTCAGGACTTAAACTATATCATTCTATGATTTTCTTTCTTTTAGGATTATTATTTAGAGGTCTGATGTTATTCTGATGGGGTTGCCTTTGTAGGTGAGATAACATTTTTCTCTTGAAGCCTTTAAAATTATTTCTTTGCTTTGTAGTTTTAGCATTCCAACTATAATGTGACATGGAAAGGATGTGTTCTGGTCTCATTTTTGGAGTTCTGGGTGCCTCTGTTGTTTGGGTGTATATTTTTTCCCATAGGTTTGGGACATTTTCAGCTATTATTTCATTGAATAGGTTTCCTATCCTTTAGTTTTAATTTAGACTCCTTCTTGTACTCCCTAAATTTTTATGTTACATCACTTAATCTTTTTGAATACTTCCTGAAAGTTGTGGTCATATTCTTTTCCACCTCCTTCTTAGTATCTGAAGAAATTAGCAACTTGGTCTTGTCTTCTATTCTTGATATTTTGTCTTCTACTTGATCAGTCTATTTGTGTTACTTTCTATTGTCACTTTTATTTGATTGATTGTATTTTTCAATTTCAGCATTTCTATTTGATTTTTTTCAAGGTCTTGATTTATTTGCTGAATTTTCCCTCTAATAGATTTTTTTGATCTACTGTCTCAATTGCACTCATCTTTTCAGTTAAAATTCTTTTTCTGTCATTTGTGTCATGTGGATATCTTTGATTCCAGTTATTGAAGTGTTATAGTCAATAGGAGGATTCTCTTCATCTTGCATTTTCCTATTTCTTATGGTTCTAGGGTGGAGTTTTGGCATTTGTTAGTATGATCATCTCTGCCTTATGTATTTGGAGGTATCCTTGGTTAAACCCTTTTGAGATGTGGATCTCCAGTTTAATTCAGAACATACAAAGCAATCTGCTGCTATAGTAATAACATAAACCAAAATCACATTTATATTTACAATTAATCTGAGAGCTGGGGATTAACTCACTTGGTAGAGTGCTGCTCCACACTTTCAGAGGACCCAAGTTTGATCCCCAGCACTACAAAAATTGGATAAGGATGTTGCAGTCCACTCCTGAGACAATTCTGAAACAATTAGCCATTGAAAACCCTTTAATAGTCATTATGAGTTGGACCCAACTTGATGGCACCTAACAGCAACAACAAAAATCTAATTGGAAGCTATGTACTGGTGAAGAAATTACTTGTGGAAAGAGATTGGTATGGATTGTGATAACTTTTGGAGTTAGATATTGATTATAGTAAAGGTATTAGTAGTAGAGGGATGGAAGATTAGGGGACAGATGGATGAGGATGAAGAGGAAGAGCAAGATTAGACAGGAGTAAGGAAGAAAAGCAACAGTAGGGGGAAGTTTTGGAGACTAAGAAAAGAATAGACAAATATATAAATCTGCTTATCCCCTGTTACTTGTTGTTGTTAGATGCATTTGAGTCAGGTCCAACTCATAGGAACCCTATGTACAGCAGAACGAAATACTACCCGACACTGTGCCATGCACATGATCTTTTTATGTTTGAGACTATTGTTGAAGCCATTGTTTATTTCTTGTTTTGAGACTTGCATATCAGTGAAAGGAGGCCCCATGGACTTTATCCCATTCCCATCATTAAGGTCCACTCTGCTTTAAGGAGACATCTCTTCTCCAGTCATCTTTTGAATATATTCCTGCCTGGGGGGCTCATTTTCTGGCACTATATTTGACAGTGCTTCTTTGCTATTCATAGAGTTTTCAATGGATAATTATTTCAGGGCCTGAAGCTGTAGCACTGTGGTGTCTGATCCTGTCAGATTTTGGAAGCTAAGCAGAGTCGGGCCTGGTTAGTACTTGGATGGGAGACTGCCTAAGAACACCAGGTGCTTTAGGCTTGGGCGAAGGACCCAGTTACCCACTCCCAAAAGACAATCAGCCACTGAAAACCTTATGAATAGCAGAGAAGCACTAATAATACTGTTTTGCCTATTGCAGGATCATTTTCCCTAGTATTTCTTAGTCAGGAAGCTCAGCTGAAACCTGTCCGCTATGGGTGACCCTGCTGGTATCTGAGACACTGGTGGCACAGCTTTCAGCATCACAGCAAAACACAAGCCCCTAGAACATGACAAGCTAGGATAATCTAAAAGGAAAATGGTTTAAATTTTGCCTAATGAGAGGAATGAAGAAAAGTAATAAAGTTTAGAGAAAGAAAAGAAGAGAAAAGAGAAACATATAAAAATATATAAAGTAAAATAATAAAAAATTTAAAAATAAATATTTAACTTAAAAAAGGAAATAAAAAACAAAAAATAGGAAAACAAAAACAAAAACAACAAAAAAAGAAAGACCCAAATAGCACTCATTGGTTTCATCTAAGTGTCTGTCACCCAGGTTCTTAGGAAGTTGTGCCTACCCTCTGGATGTTCTCACAGAGCAGATGCAGGCTATATTTCACACCACAGTTACAGACTAGTTCACAGAATGGAGGTGTGCCCTCCTGTTTCTTCAATACACTCATGGGGTGGTCTTTCTTTGGACTCTTCTATTCTACACAGTTTTCTGCCTCTTGAATCATCCCAGTCCAGGATCTCCCCAATACGGTTTCTGCTGATCAACCAGGCACAATGGCTCCAGTTGCAATGCACAGAGCCCAAAGTATGGCTGGGCAGTGCCTGGGAAATCCACGTGTCTAGTTGTTGTTGTTAGGTGCTGTCAAGTTGTGTCTGACTCATAATGACCCTCATAGGGTTTTCAATGGCTGATTATTTTAGGATTTCCTCAGGAGTGGATTGCCATATCCTTTTCACATTCTCGTGGTGCTGGGAATCAAACTCGGGACCTCGGAAACTGCAGGGCATTGCTCTACCAACTGAGCTAAATCCCAGCCCCTCTAGGGGTACTTAGTGGTGACTTATTCCTCTGGTGAGGTCAACAGCATGCCAATGTGTTTGTTTGGGAACTAGGCTGGCTCCAGGGCCCACCTAGATACTGCATCTCCTTAAGCATGCTGGGGCTTGTGCCTTGTAGAAGTGAAAGTGAAAGTGGCTCTGGCTATCTCACTGTCCAAAACTGTATGTGAATTTATTGCACCTCTGGTTCCTGTGACTCAATGTCCCCAGAGCCCAGTTCTGTGATTAGTTTGTATTTATCGCCAATCAATTCTACAGTCCAGGGTGCACTGGATTACCTTTTTGGATGGAGATTTTCTTTCTCCACTGTGATGCTGTGGCCGATTATGCTTGCTCCATCTCTCTCTGTAGGTCATTTTTAAATCTGCAGTTGAGATTATCTTCTCAACTCCCCACTATTCTCTGCTTTTTTGCTACTCTCCTCTGTTCAGGATAAAGTATATATTTCACTATTTTAACTCTCTTGACTCACCTCATTTCACAGAGGGTGCGTTTAGTTTGCCATCTTCCAAGCCCAGATTTCACAATTCTATTTTTTGCAGTTCCATCAGCAGAAATTTTAGTAATGCAAAGTCTTTCACAAATATATTTAAACTGAGTAGTGTCCCATTTCTTCCTCCATGATGAGTTTTTTTTCCTTTTTAATCTCCTTCTGTTATTCCTTTTATGCACATATTGATGCACCTAATGGTGTCTTGTATTTCTGTGAAGATCTATTCATTTTTCATTTTTTCCTCTGTTCTTTTACTTACATAATCTCTATCAGTCTATCTTCAGATCACTAATTCTTTCTTCTGCCAATTCAAATATACTGTTGAGTCCATCTAGAAAATTGTGAATTTCAGTTGTAGTAATTTACAACATAACAATTTCTATTTGGTTTTTTAAAATTTAATTTCTGTCGCTATTGTAGATTCTCTATTGTCAATATTCCTTTCATTGCTTCTTTAATCATGCTTTTCTTTATTTTTGGGAACATATTTTTATGATAGCTGCTATGAATTCTTCTGATAATGAACATCTGATTACTTTCACAGGAAGTTTCTACTTCACAGGAAGTTTCACAGGAAGTTGCCTTTTTTAAAAAAATCTTATAACTTTCAATTTAGCTACTTTGGGCACTGGCTCTACACGATGGGGAGTTTATTGTTATTGCTGTTTGTTTATTTGTTTAGTGATTGGCTCTCCCCTGTACTGCTTGCTGTCTCTCACCTCCAGAGTGTTAAGCCTCTGATTTTGCTACTCAGGGAGTTTTGGGTATGCCCTCAGTCACCTTGTGATGACAGCAGCACTGATAGAGCTGTCTTCCATTTTTTCCCTTCCCATACCTACTGTTAAACTCCACTAATTGCTGGCCCACTGCTCTATTGTTTGCAACATATGCTGGAACATAAACTCTTCTGTATACTAGCCCAATCAAGTCATAGCTCTTTGGCAAAAATCATTTCTGAGGTCACTGGTTAATATTTGTTCTGAACCCAGGAGGGATTCTCCCAGCCACATTATTCCTCTGTTCTCTTCTGCAAACTAGCTACCTCATAGTCCAGGTCAGGTGTGTCCAAACTTTTGGCTTCCCTGGGCCACACTGAGTAAAGAGAAATTGTTTTGGACTGCACATAAAATATATAGTATAGTTAGTGTGTATAAATAATAAGACATCTTTTGCTTTTAAATATTTTTATTATAAAATTTAGAGAAATTAGAACAATATAAAACTTGTCAGAAATTTGAGCTTGTTTTTGTAAAACTAATCTATCAATGATTCAGTAGAAGTGGTCTCAATTCTTAGTTCTTGAGTAAAGTTTGCAATGGTCAATTTGCTGTGTCTAGAACTGGATTAAGGTACATTTTGAAAAATATTACAGGCAATTGCTGTGTTTTATTGCCAAGTTGCCAGAAACTCATGTAATCTCTGACATACCATTAAGTGGTTTCAAACAGCTTCAAATCACTTCAAATTTAACCCGTTTATACTTGATTGACCAGGTGGCGGGTGATAGTATTAACTTGATTCAGTGTTACAAACTGCAACATATTTATGCTTATTTGAAGGTTAGAATTTGATACTGTGGTACTATTCCAGTTGGTTGTAATGAAGCACTAGATGTTGTTCTGTAAACATGAGCAGTGTCACCTTGGAACTATGCATGGACTCACAAAGAAAATAAATGCTAAGAAGCACATGATGTTAAAATGTTTTGTGGAATTGTATTACTAGCTGCCCTGGGCTACATGCAGCCTATGGGCCATGGGTGCTATAGAGTTGGGTTTGATGCATAACGATCTTATGTATAACAGAATGAAACACTTTTGTGCCAGGCACACAATCTTTTTAATGTTCAAGCCCATTGTTGTAGACACTGTGTCAATCTATGTTGTTGAGGGTTTTCCTTTTTTTCATTGACCTGCCACTCTCCCAAACATGATGTCCTTCCCCAGGGATTGGCCCTTCCTGACAACATGTCCTAAACATGTAAGACATAGTCTAGCCATCCTTGCTTTCAAGGAGGACTCTGGTTGTGCTTCTTCTAGGACAGGTCTGTTGGTTCTTTCTGCAGTCCATAGTATATTCAGTATTTGTCTCCAGCACCATAATTCAAAAGCATCAATTTTTCTCCTGTCTCCCTTATTCAGTGTGTAGTTTTCACAACCAGTGGAATGTGGCTTTTGATTTTTTGACTGCTCCTTCCACAGGTGTGGATTATAGTACCAAGTAAAGGAAAATCTTGGACAACTTCAATCTTTTCTCCATTTATCACAAAGTTGCTTACTAACCCATTTGTATGGATGTTTGTTTTGCTGATGTTGGTGTGCAATCCATACTGAAGGCCATGTTCTTTGATCTTCATCAGTAAATGTTTCAAATCTTCTTCACTTTCAGCAAACAGAATTGTGTCATATGCATAACAAAGGTTGTTAATGAGTCTTTCTCCAAGCATCATGTTGCATTCTTCTTTATAAACCCAGCTTCTCAGATTATTTGCTCAGCATAGAAATTGAAGGATAGTGAAAAGATACAGCCCTGACACGCAGCTTTCTCAACTTTAAACCAGGCAGTGTTTCTTTCTCCTGTTTGAACAACTGATTCCTGGTCCATATACAGATTACTCATGAGTACAATTAAGTGCTCTGGTATTTCCATTCCTCACAGTGCTATCCATAATTTATTATGATCCACATTGTCAAATGCTTTTTCATAGTCAATAAAACATAGGTAGATATCTTTTTGGTATTCTCTGCTTCTGGTGAATATCCACCTGATATGAGCAATGATATCCCTGGTTCCACCCCATCTTCTGGATCCAGCTGGACTTTCCTGTAGTTCCATGTATATATACTGCTGAAGTTGCTTTTGAATGGTTTTAGCAAAATTTTGCTTTTGTGTGATATTAATGATATGTTTTGATAGTTTCTGCATTTGGTTGGATTCCCTTTCTTGAGAATAGTCATAAATATGGATCTCTTCTTCCAGTCAGTTGGCCAGGTAGCTGTTTTCTAAATTTCTTGGCCTAAACAAAGGAGCACCTCCAGTGCTGCATCTATTTGTTGAAGCATGTCTATTGGTATTCCATCAACTCCTGGAGCCTTCTACAAATCTTCCAATTGCTTCCACTCTTTTTGTCTTTTTCTTTTTCCTTCCTTCCTTCCTTCCTTCCTTCCTTCCTTCCTTCCTTCTTTTCTTCCTTTCTCTTTTCTTTTCTTTTCTGTTCCTTCTTTTAGCTTCCACTGTTTTGGGCAGTGCTCTTAGGTTAAACTTGTTATTCTTTTGCAAATAAATTCAGTATCTTTGGGAACAAGGCAGGAGATTTTTTTAATGGGCTGTGTCTTCCCCAGACCAAATCTCTGAGCCAGGACTTAGGAGCTGGTTGTTGTTTTTGTTGTTAGATGGGGTAGAATCAAACTAGGGACAATGACAAATTTTTATCTAGGTGATACCTCTGCTTCATGAGCTGAATATTGGGTAGTGAAAGTGGGTGGGAAAAAGCCTTAAGTCCTCTTGACTTGCTTCTCCTAGCTTGCAACTATGTCCGATGTAGGGATAAATGTGGGGCACAAAGAGGAAGAGAAATGGCTTGAGGATTATTTGGCCTATATTGAGGCCTGAGGTGCATTCAGGACCTGTGTGACTTGCTGTGGCACACCCAGTTTGAGTCCATGAGATCTGAGACTGCATAGCCAAAGTGGCCCCTACCTGGCGCGACCAGGGCCCACCCACACCTTTAGACCCTCACTCTCTGATAGGTCATATCCTATCACCCTATTGGCCACTAAGGGGAGGCCTATGTTTGGTTGTTCCCTGCCTCCTACCCACCTATCAATGATCAGGCTCGTGATTGGCCACTTCCAAACAAAGCCCAAAGGGCTGATTGGTCCCAAGAGGAATGAAAGGAGAGCTTGTCTGCCTAAGAGGAATGAAAGGAGAGCTTGTCTGCCTCTCACTCTCTTGCTCTGGAACCAGCTCTTGCCTTGCCACCATGACTGGGACAAAGATGGAAGACTACAGGGGACGCCCACCAAGGAGTGAAGCAAACACTGAGACCAGCCGCCGCAGAGGGCACAGGAACAGCCACTGGACCAGCGCCAGAGGCAGACCCGAACAGACCACCATCATGGAGAAGCCATAGTACTTAGAAGCTGTGTGTCACTTACCCTTCAGAACTGTGAAACACTTTAAGACTGTAGCACTTTTAAGTGATATACAATAAAGAACTGCATGTTTAAAGAGACCTCCCTAGGTGTCTCTCTCTGTCCCTCTCACCGGGTCCCTGTGGGTTCCCTGCTTAGAGAGAAAAGAGGTTATACATGAGGTTCCTGCTCCACTATCTGGGCTCAGAGAAATAACCACACCCGAGCAGTGAGCCCCACACCCTTAAGAGCTAGGGGCCAGTACAGTGGTACCTCAGCACTTGAACTGTTCTATGCTCAAACATTTCAATCCTTGACCAGTATTTTTGAGATAATTCTGATTTAGTGCTTGACCACTTGTTTGGGACTCAACCACCATGCTTAAACCTGTATGAGATGCCATGCTTACTTGTGATGCTTCCAAGTGAAGTAAAGGGGAAAGCATTACTTTGTGCTTTGATTTCAAGCAGTAAAGACCTGTCCTAGTGTTGTATATGTGATCTTGTTTTTTTTTTTTCATATATAGAGGCTGTGCTTTGGTTCAGTTGGTAGACACCTAACAACAATAACACACGTGTGTGTGTGTGTGTGTGTGTGTGTATTCAATGTAAAATTTAGTTTCCCTGCTTGGAGGAAAAAGAGGTTATATGTGAGGTTCCTGCTCCATTATCCGGGCCCAGAGAGATAACCACACTGGAGCAGTGAGTCCCACACCCTCCAAAGGGAATAAGAGTTTATATTAGTGACCATGGTTCAGAAACTCAGATTCAGTTTTCTCTGAATGACATATTCCACTTTGGAAGAATTTACATGAACTTTTCTAACCATAGAACAAAAGGAAGTAATAAATCAATACATTTACCAAATTAACATGTCAGAACATCACATATGTGAGTTACAGCAAAGTAGGGAAACATCTATTGATTTTTGATATTATAGCATTCTTAGTTTTAGGGTTGGTGGAAGCTGGTGTTCTACTAATACAATACAATACAAAAATTACCGAATACAATACAACACAATACAAAATACAATACAAAAGTTACCGAATAGTCACAAGGATGTTAGGTCACATACGGAAGCTGGCAATCAATGGACACTAAGGGGACTAAAGATAGCCCAAGGTAATTTTGGCTCTCAGTCTGCAACATTCCATATCTCCACAATCTTGAAGCTCTAGTCAGTCAATCAGTCTGGAGAATCTTTAACACCAATGTGGTTTCTTCAGAGAAATTTAGTTCACAATATGTATACCATACAGTCATCATGGCACCCAGAAAATCAGTGAAAAAATGAAGGAAAGAGGAGAAGGGTAAGAACAATTGAATTAAATAAACAATTGAATTAAATAAAGAACTAATGTTAAATATGCCAGCAGCATATATGTGTCTGAATTAGTCATTTAGTATGTTGCTGAAACCAACAAATTACATTATTTCTTATGGGAAAAAAGTGCTCAGCACTGGAACTGATCAGCAGTCAATCAACCTTCCAGAATGGATTGTGGTTGAGTGCCAAGGTACCACTGTATTATCAATGCACCATGCTCAGTGTATCAAGTCTTAATTCCATAAGTGGGTTCTGGACTCTTGACTGTACTTACCTAGAACTTGGCCTCAGCAACAGGCAGCCAGGAGTGAGATGAAAAGCACTTGTTCTTCCTAGGAAGGAAGCCCTCTTACTGGGAGCTTGGGGAAGAGAGAGCGATGTGTTCTTCGCTATAACATTTTCTAATGAAGTTGATATTACTGAGCTTGGAGAAGGGAGAATGAGTGGTCTTTATTATTTCTGAATTTTCATAGGTTTTTTTTGGGGGGGGTAAATGTTCCTTCATTTTCTTCATTAAGGCCAATTCTAGAACTTTTAGATGATTACTTGAAATAATTTTCACCAGTTTCACAGGAGAGTGGGCCACTGGGGCTCTTCATGATGTCATGCCACTATTCATAATTGTCCTTGACAACTGTTCAACTATAATAACATTATGGAGATTCATACAATGTAAGTCAATAGGATAGTTTCTTGATTCATTGTGGGAATTCGGGATCCTTCAGGCACCCATTTAAATGTGTGTGTGTGTGTGTGTGTGCGTGTGTGTGTGTGTGTGTGTGTGTGTGTGTGTATGCCTGCAGCCATACCACTATGGTGTCCAATCCCATCAGATCTTGGAAGCTAAGCAGGGTCAGTCCTGGTTAGTAGTTGGATGGGAGAATGCCTGGGAACAGTAGGTGCTGTAGGCTTGGAAGAAGGACCCAGCAACCCACTCCCCACAAACAATCAGCCATTGAAAACCCAATGAATGGCAGAGAAGCCCTGACGATAGTGTTTTGCCTGTTGTACATAGGGTCACTCTGAGTTGGACACCAACTCAATGGCTCCTAATAACACCATCAATGTGTGTGTATGCATATGTGTATATGTGTGTGTGTGTGTGTATGTTTGTGTGTGTATATATTTACATGATGATGCCCAGATAATGTGTAATCAGAGATTCTCTGGGAATCTCAGCTATCAATTGGATTCTTTGTATATATTGCCACAAATAACAGCTATATTTAGACATTGTTCTTTTAAGTCAATCTTGATGATGTAATTTCTTTGATTTAAGATCAGGATAGTTCAAGTACTAGCATTTTAGTTTATATTATCATTAATAGTCAAGCCAGTGGTACCATTATGCAATAATACCAGAGCTCTGCATGTGTGACTTTACCCTGCTGGCACTTTACCTGCTTGGCTGGTCTAGAGGCAACACAATAGTGTTGACCTATATTACTTCTGATTGTTTGGTGTGAATTATACAGAGGTCTGTCTAGCAATCTGTGACAGGCAGGGATCCTTCGGTTCCACTCCGAAACAGTGCAGTATAAACAAAAGAGTAGAAGCCCTATAGAACTTTATTGTACAGGAAAGCATAAAATTTATATTTCCATTACAGAAGTTACTCAACTATCTTAAATCAAATGTATCATTCTGTCTATGGAGGAAGAGATTCTTTGTCTCCATAGGGAGCACAACTAAGTCAGTTAAGGGCTTAATGACAAGAAAAGGCCTAAGATAGAGATAATTTAAACAATTTTGACAATATTGATAAGATAGAATTTTCAGGTTTCATTTTATGTTATGCTAATCAGTGTCAACTCTCCTGCTTTTGTTATAGAGTTTTCAAACAGCTCACGTTAATGTAACATGCAGGTGAATGCACATGGGGTCAAATACATTAGGCATTATTGATAAGATTTCTTCAGGAAATAATAGCTATTTAAAAAGGGAAAATAGGGAAAGAAAGGGAAGAAAAGGAAAGAAAAAAGGAAGAGGACTAGTTCTTCTAAGAACATAGTTTAGTCATGGGATATATGCAGATGATTTTTTTCCTTTTTATTTTGAGAAATATTTGAAAATTTTCTGTCTGGGAGATCATGCATCATGCTTGACCTTGTCATTTTAATCCAATAATAAATAGAAAACAAATGTTTTTTTTTCTTTGAAGGTATGGTTATGACATCTTGCAGATATTTTCAGTAAGTTAAATTAAAGATAATAAGCTATCTCTTCCTGTTTTGACTATTGTTATTGTGTAGGAGAGGGACAGCATTCCAGGGACTTGTTTTAATTGCTCTATTGGTATTCACCATAACATCTGGGGGCATTGTGAGCTCACCTGATGGACCAAAAAGAACCCTGATTTATGAACCCATAATTGAGTTTCCAATAAACATTTGTCAAAATAACGTATTAGTTCAAACCAAAGCTTTCTTTATTTATTCATATAAAAGAGCACTTAACTTTCAAGAAAGAATTGCCTGTCATCAAAAACACTCTATAAATGAATTAAATTTATGAAGACATGATTCTAGAGGGGGACTGCTCAAAGACTATAGCTTATTTTAACTCTTTAGGAGACTTAGTGTTCTAATTTATTTATTTTCACCATATTTTCTCATATTTTTATTTTCAAATGTATATGTTAACACTCATACAGTAAATTACTTGTTACTGAATGAATCTCATGGCCTTTAAAATAGTTATTTAGTTATCAAACCTAGCCTATCTTTAGAAGGCATCATTCTGTAACTATTTCACATTCTGTTAGGACAAATATATTTATCTGTTCTTTAATTTACCTCTAAGAACAAAACATACATTGTCTTCCAATTACTTAGTAGTGTAAAGACCACTGATAAGAGAATTATAAATGGACTGTATTTTAAATACTCAGCTCTTTTACATATTTGGTCGTTAACTGATTAGCATTTCTTTCTGCTGTGGCAAATAAGATATGCAGTTTACATAGTGTGTCTACCTTCACACTTGTAGAGTTTACTGTTACAAGATATTTTATGAGGCATTATTCTAATTTTAGTAGTTACTATCCCCTTTCAGAAGGACATGGCAATCTATTCCTGATGCAATCCTGAAAACAACCAGCTGTTGAAAACCCTATGAAAGTTGCTATGAGTTGGACCTGACTTGCCAGCACCTATCAACTAACTAACTATTCCCTTTTTATTATGGCAAAGTATGTATAATATACAGTTCACCATTTTAAAGTGTATAACTCAATGACATGAAGTAAATTAATAATTATACAACCATCACCACTTTCTATTTCCTGAATCTTTTAAATTAACCATCTCAAACAGGAACTGTGTACTCATTAAGTAATAACTCCCCATTAGTCATTAAATAATAACTCCCCATTCCCTCTTCCACCAGCCCCTGGAAACCTCCATTTTACTTTTTGCCCTTATGAATTTCACTACTCTGTGTACCTCATAAGTGGAATCATATAGTACTCCTTTTAGATCTGGCTCATGTCATTTATATTTTCAAGATTCTTCCATCATGTTGTAGCATTATCAGAATTTCATTTCATCTTCTGGGTAATACTCCTTTGGACGTATATTCTATATTTTGTTTACTCATGCACCTATTCATAGACACTTGAATTGTTTCTACCTTTGGGCTATTGTGAATGATGGTGCTATGAATATTAGTATACAGATACCAGTTCAAGTTCTCACTTTCATGTTTTCTGGATCTGAATTGATGGATTATATGGTAATTCTATGCTCGTAATTTTTTGAAGAACCTCACTATCCCCTATTACAGCTTTATTGAAAGGTGTCATTACTTTTGTTCAGTATTGGAGTCCTCTTAGCTAAGTCATGATATTTTTTAAAAATGTTAGTACATAAACAGGTTAAGGTCAGCTGTTCCTATCAATAAATATTTAAAGAAAACTGTGTTCCAGGAAAAACTGTGTTAAGAAGCAAAAATGAGTTTGTCATACTTGTGTTATCACTTTTACATAAATCATTATGTATCAGATATTATAGAGAGATATTAAAATTATGGGGCTGGGGTTTAGCTGAGTTGGTAGAGTGTATCTCTGCATTCTCTGAGGCCCTAAGTTCAACGCCCCCTGGGTTCAGCATTACAAAAGTTGGAGAAGGACCTGGTAACCAACTCTTGAAATACTCCCCCCAAAATCAGCCATTGAAAATCCTATGAATAAGCAGAGAAGCACTGACATAGTGCTGGGCATAGCACAGTGTTGGGGAGTGTTTTTCTCTGTTGTACATAGGGTTGCTATAAGTTGGGTGCAACTCGACAACACCTAACAACATTAAAATTATGAGTTGTATATGATGGGTTTTTTGGTAAAGGAAGATTAACCCAATAATCTTATGATCAGATCTTGAGTCATTTTGTTACTAGAGGGATTTAATTGTGTAATAAGTCCTACTATTTATAGCCTGTAGCCGTAACTGTGGCATCTGATCCCATCAGATCTTGGAAGCTAAGCAAGTTCAGGCCTTGTTAGTACTTGGTTGGGAGACTGTCTGGGAACACATGGTTCTGTAGGCTTGGGAGAAGAACCCAGCAACCCACTCCCAAAAAATAATCTGCCATTGAAAACTCTATGGATAGCAGAGAAGCACTAGCAATACTGTTTCGCCTATTGTACATAAAGTCATTATGAGTTGGACATCGACTTGACGGCACCTAACAACAACTACTGTTTATGTGATCTGAATAAAAAGGAATTTCAGTGGGAGGTCTGTGAAGGTAGGGTTATAAGAGGGAAGACTGTGGGGTCTCAGGTATCCTGAGGGATTCCATTATTATAGTCTCTTCCTAGAATTTGAGTGAGAGCTCAGAACATGTAGCGATAGAACAAGGTTCATCACTATTTCAGAAGCATGGTGGTTAATTTTGAAAAATGTCCTGTAGCAGTAGCCTCACCTACTTAGTGTATATGTTTGTGGGTGCTTTTGGGCCTTTGAAGAATAGAAAGAGATTATCTAACTAAAATTCTTTTTTGTTAATATTTTATCCATACATTTTAGTGGGTTGCAGAGTAATAAGTTGGTTGAGATATCCATTATGCAACTATCAAATCAGTATTGCTTATACTTCCATCTCCTTAAACATTTTACAGAAGAAAATAAACAACAAAAATCCCAAAAAAGAGAGAAAGAAAAAAGAAAAAGAATTTTAATTACTATATGATGATAGTCATGTGCAACCATGGGTTACACTCTGATTTATTCCTTTCCTTTTTTTGTATTTTCATAGAATTGCATCCGTGTTTTATGTTGTTTTCTCTCTCTCTTTACGCCTCTAGGTTTAATATAACCTAAGGGTATCCTGTGAGCTTGTGTTCTGCTGGTTTTTAGCATTTCTAGAGATTTGAGTATGAGGTCATAATCTCATAGGTGCTGAGAATGTAGTTCTGAGGCAGTGTGTTTACCTTGCACAAAGCCTTGGATTCAACCCATCATGGACACACACACACACACACACACACACACACACACACACACACACACACGAGAATCCTCCTGCAGGCTTCACCTGAAATAGAATTTGAGAATTCATAGTTGGCTGCTCTGGTCCTTGGGAGTTCTTATTAATGTTATTCTTCTATTTATAATACCTCATTTCTCCGATTTTGTTGTTGTTGTTAGACATTGTCAAGTTGGGTCTGACTCACAGAAACCCTATGCACAACAGAAAGAAACACTACTCGACTCTGCCATGTCTGATACTATGTCTTTGCTTCTTTACTATTCATAGGGTTTTCAATGGCTGGTTGGGGATTGCTTCAGGAGTGGACTGCCAGATCCTTCTCCCATTTCTGCAGTTCTGAGGATCAAACCCAGGGCCTCAGATATTCAATTTATGGGTGTTTGAACTTTTGGGTCTAAAAAGGAATTTCAGATTTAAAAGCAGTTGTAGAACTCATTTATGAAAATAAATTCTGCCATCTTATAGTAGATATAAGGTCAGTGAATTGTCTTTGTCTCTTTTGAAGCAGAAGTGCAGTGATACTGCTTTTCTTCAACTTAATATTTAGGTGCTGGTCCTTGGATATACACTGACTGAAACCTGGTAAGCTGGATTTAGTGGACTATATTCCTAGGTAATATATTGGCATCTGCTTCTGAAGTCTACAAATAATATAATTCCTGATATAACTTTGTTGTTGTTGTTAGGTGCCGTCGAGTCGGTATCCGACTCATAGCGACCCTCTGTGCAACAGGGGAAACACTATTGTCAGTGCTTCTCTGCTGTTCATAAGGTTTTCAAAGGCAGATTGATTTTTGGGAGGGGGTTGCCAGGTCCTTCTCCCAAGCCTACAACTTCTGGTGTTCCCAGGCGGTCTCCCATCCAGGTACTAACCAGGCCCGACCCTGCTTAGCTTCCGAGATCTGATGGGATTGGATGCCACAGGGCTACAGCTGCAGGCTGATATAACTTTAGACTCAGGCTTTTCAAGACTGGGTGGTCCTACCTGTCTGGGATGGCTTTATCTTGACTCTCAGTTATTCTGCATTTGTCTTAAAACTCCACT
The DNA here is from genome assembly GCA_007922755.1 of Pedetes capensis. Lineage (NCBI taxonomy): Eukaryota > Metazoa > Chordata > Mammalia > Rodentia > Pedetidae > Pedetes > Pedetes capensis. The sequence goes on from VMDO01015497.1 coordinate 36,535, forward strand.
ATATACTGAAGATAGTTCTGAATCTGCTAGTGGCCTCCTATAACTTTACCTATGAGCTCTGCTTGCTTGTCACAATAGAAGGACCTGTGTCACGGGCCATGTCCTGTTACCTTCTCATAATGTGAGGAGTATGTGTAGAACTCTGGGTTTGCTCCACCAAATGAGAGATTGGGAATGATAATTAGGCTTGCTTTCTGCTTGACTATCCATTTATATCATGTTTACTCAGCTGGGTAGCACCATTTTGCCTTGCACAGCAGTTTTGTTCTTGACTACTAAAGGGCAAAAAATGCTCCTCTGCCTTCAACATTCCTTTCATCTTATCTAAGATTTCTCCTCTCTGGGACTTCAGCTTTGAGAAGACAGATCAGAAAATCCTAGTTTCTTTTGCTACTTTTCTTTTCTTTGTCTTCCTTTCTTTCCTCAAAGTTCATTGGCAAAGGAAGGAATAGACTTTCATACTTCTTGCTGTCTTATCTGGACCTCTTTTATATAAAAATATATGATCAAGTCAGCCATATCTGCTTCTTCATTCATTAAAAAGAAATGTAGTAATGTTTATGTTTAGTAATTGTGGATCAAGTGACTATTTTAGGCAATGTGGCTTGCATGTGACATTAAGTGGAGATAGGGTTGGTAGAGATTTAGGTGTGATGTCAGAATGCCCTTGTAGGTTTCACCTGAAATATAACTTGAGAATTCATAACTGGCTCTTCTTGTCCTTGACTGATCTCATTCATATTATTCTTCCTTTGTAATATATCAGGCTTATGTGCTTTGATAGATAGGCCAGTAATAGCTGAAATGTTCCTTTAACTCTGACCACTAATAAATGATGTCTTGCAGATTTATCGTCTGTGAACCCTTTCTTCTTTATCAATCCCTGTTTCTTCAGATGTAGGTGAAGCAGATGATCCAATCTTGCTGTAGCATGGATCTTTTAGGACATGACAAAAAGAGAATTCTAATCTTTACATAAGGTCTTTTCTCTAGTGGACTATAAGCTACTTGAGACCAACGGTCTGTTTTACTTATTTTTATATCTCCAGAGACTAGCATGATATCTGGAACACTGTAAATACCTAACACATATTTGTTTCTGTCTAGAAAGTTCCTGATCTCTGAACAGATTTTGAAAGAGAACATAAAATAAATGATTTTTAGTGGTGTATGCTTGGGACAATGCTCCATGAAAAAGGAGACTGTGGATTTTAACTTCAACTTGTATTGACCTGTCAATGATTTTGAATGGTACAATTTAGTAATAGAGAAAGTTGATGTAGAAACAGATTTCTTGGCCATCCAATCTAGTTTAAATACTATGAAATGCTTCACTAGCTGACAGGCCAGGAATCCTATTGGTAAGGGGTGCTAAGTAGGAAGAAATAGAATTGAAAAAGGGCCTTCTGCAGCCATGCACAATTTGTGACATCTGAATATATGTCAGCTTCCTCTGACACAAATGGCTCAATGGTGACCAGTACTACGCTGGGAGATGATACCGTTTACAAATAACATGGTCAATAACCAGTAACACCCTTTACGTACAAGGACAACAGAACCTCCTTTGAGGTGTGTTAACGAAGAAACTTGTTTTACACACTGCGGAAGGCCTGCCTAAACCAAAAGGGTGGAAGAAGGCTTACGTGCTTTGATAGATAGGCCAGTAATAGCTGAAATGTTCCCTTAACACTGACCACTAATAAATGATGGGCTGGGATTTATCTCAGTTGGTAGAGCACTGCGCTGCAGTCTCTGAGGACCAGAGTTCAATTCCCAGCACCGCAAAATGGGAGAAGGGCCTGGCAATCCACTCCCACAGCAATCCTGAAACAGTCAGCCATTGAAAACCCTATGAGGGTCGCTATGAGTCGGATACCGACTCCATGGCACCTAACAACAACAACAACAACTAATAAATGATGTCTTGCAGATTTACCACCTGAACAAGGTAAGGAAATGGGAGGAATATCTGTCCCTTCATGAGATATGGATTGATGTGGCTTGAAAGCCCCACCCTGTTAGGCAGTTTGCAGTTCACAGACTTCCACTGCTGAAACTGCTTGTTTTCCAACTTCTAATTCAGAAAGCAGAACTTTCTCTGTCTCTCGTCTTTCTTTCTCCCTTCTCCAAACACTGTTCAAATCCTAAGCCTACTTGCCATGACCTTCAGGGCCTCTCACTCTCTTCAACTCCAATAAACTGCCTTGATTTCCTTTCTGTGTCTAGTTTTAAGTTCTTTTATCAATGAGACCAATAATCCTGAAGAGACACCCAAATTCTCCTAGTGACACTATGACATACAACACTGACCAGAGTTTTAAAATGTACACTGTGCAAGGATTCATTTGATGTACGTACTGCAGAACTCTTGGTTGTGGTGTCTCCTGGTTGCACAATCAGTGAAATACCATGATAATTTTTATTTGATTACTATTTTCATGGTTAAATGTTTTAAAAAATTAAAAAAATATTTTGTGAGAAAATGAACACTAGAATAAGTCCTTTGATTTCTGATTTATAGGTTGGAATCTTTGCTTTTTGTTGTTCTGTTAGGTGCTATCAAGTTGGTATCTGATTTGTAGCAACCCGACCCTATATACAACAGGCAAAACAGTATTGTTAGTTCTTTTCTGCTATTCATAGGGTTTTCAATGGCTAATTATTTTATGTGAGTGGATTTCCAAGTCCTTCTTCCAAGCCTACAGCACTTGGTGTTCACAGGTGGTCTTCTATCCAAGTGCTAACCAGGCCCTACCCTGCTTAGCTTCTGAGATTTAATAGGATGGGATGCTATAGTGGTAAAGCTGCAGGCTCTTTGCTTTTTAGGACTTCAAAATGTTTAGTTTTCCTAATTTTCTAGCCAGGTGAAAAACAGGATACTTGATATATAACTTTAAAGAGTTTTAATGGCAAGAGTAAAGTACTGTTGTCTCCAGTTGAATAATTTTGAGATTAGTATTTTCTTAGTCCTATGTTCATTTCCTTCTTAGGAAATCAATAGATTATGAAAAAATTAAGTTAAAAGATTATTTGTACATGTACAGGAAATGTATATTTGTGATAAACCTATTATTGAGAGTATAGAAAAATACAGACCATTTTTTCCTCTGCTCTCATACCTCAACTATCAACACAGAAAACTTCTGTAACTACCAAAAGTATGATAATTTCTCCCCATCGGCAAGCAAGCAAACAGTTCTGTTGGAGACACCAACTAAATGGCCTCCAGTTCACTTCCAACAGTATCTATCTGGCTATATTATCAGATCCTACATGTTGAGGGCTCAGACCTCAAAACTGCCCCCACTTCAGACTTAATTGGAACTTCTGTCTGGCTACAGGTTGGATTTCTTATGACCCCCTCCTCAGGTTTGACTAATTTGCTAGAATGGTTCACAGAACTAAGGGAAACACTATACTTATATTTTCTCGTTTATTAGAAAGGATGTTTATATTATATATAAAGTATATATATAAAGAAAAATATTACACACACACACACGTTTGACAGTGTTGAGGAGTGAACTCAGGACCTCATACATGCTAGGCAAGTGTTCTACTACTGAGCTACATCTCCAGGTCTTAAAAAGGATATTTTAAAAGACACAAATAGGCTGCTGGATAAAGAGGTACATATGGTGAGGTCTAGAAGTGTCTCAAGCACAGGGAGCACCTGTCCCCATGGAGTGGGGTGTATTACCTTCCCAGCATGCAGATGAGTTCTTGTTTACCTTCCTCCAGTCCTCCAAGTGTTCAGTCATCCAGAAGTTCTTCAGATCTTGTCCTTTTGGGTTTTTATGGAGGCTTTGTTATATATACACAATTGAAGCATGGAAAACCCCGCTGAACTGTTATTGGTCTGATCTTAGGCTAATAGACTGGGTTAGGAAATCCAGCAAGGCTTGTTTAGATTCTTTAGCATTCCTTCTTCATGGGTATGAAGCAAGACTCTTTCTAAAATGGGAGATTTAGCTACTATCAGACAAGGTGGGGCTGGGATTTGGCTCAGTTGGTAGAGCGCTGTGCTGCAGTCTCTGAGGTCCATAGTTCAATTCCCAGCACTGCAAAAATGGGAGAAGGGCCTGGCAATCCACTCCACTCCCAAGGCAATCCAGAAACAGTCAGCCATTGAAAATCCTATGAGGGTCACTATAAGTCAGATACCTACTTGAAGGCACCAAACAACAACAACAACCACAGCAACAACAACAGACAAGGTAGGTTGCCCCGGCCTGCAGGGCTGTTCAACAGGGACCTAGAGTAGGGGTGAATGAATGAGAGACAGACAAGAGACATGAAGGATGAGAGCAAGACAGGCTGTCTGATCAAGCTCCAAAGTCTTTAATGTTTTTCTGTAGCTTAAATACACATGGAGGGGGAGGGGAGGGGCAGGAATGTCATAAGGGCCAGGGGATTCTTCAGAAGTCTTCAGCTCCTCCTGTAACCATGACAACCGCTTTCAGATGGTAATTTCAATTCAAAGGTCACAATGCCCTGTGGCTCAACATCTGCTATTTTCACCACACCCTGCACCTTTTCATCAAGGTATCTTGTAAAAAGTTACTTATGGTCTTGGCTCCTGGCACAAAACTGTATTATACACTACCACAATCAAGATATTACCTTGGCACCATCTACCAATATTTTTCAGATTTCTAGTCCATAAGTAAAGTTTTATTGGATCATAGCCACATTCATTTGTTTATATATTGTCTGTGGCTACTTATGTGCCGTAATATCAGAATGGAGTGGTTGTGACAGAAAGCATATGTGGTTATTTTGTTGCTTCCCACTTCTGCTCAGTGACTATAAATTGCACGGAGAAAGTTATAACTCAATATTTTGCTCCCCATATGTCATTGTACCATGACACTTAATTTACTTTTTAATTATCAATGCAATCAAGTTATGTCAAAACAAGAAAAGTGTGTGGTTTAAATATTATGCTTTTAAGACAGAGTGGTGTTTAGATTATTTTGCTAACAAATTAAATGGAAAAATATTGTGTTTATTATGCAATTACACTACAGTTGTAGTAAAAGATTTCAACATGCATTAACATTATGAGATTATTCCTTAAATATTCCAAGCTTATAGGAACATAGCTATTGTAAAATTTAGAAAATTCAACATAGAATATCTTATAGCAAAATTTCTTTCCAAAAATAAAAAGAGACTGTACCCAAAGTAGGTTTCCTAGTGGTTCATTTGTTGCCCAAGCAAGGATTAATGATGATGAATTAAGTAAATCATGTTTGATTGTGGCTGAAGAAATGTGTCCAGAAAAAAAATATTTATTTAACATTATTAGCCTTCTTGTAAATTAAGGTAATTTGGAATAACACTGGTAGTTAAAAACAAGCAAATGATTTCAAATAGTTTTCCTTGGCTTTTGATGAAGTGAGAGATGCCACTAATATTCTTCAGTTGTTGTGGTTTATTGGAAGAATTAATACCAAGTTTGAAGAGATAAAGTATTACCTCTTTATATAGTCTGTATGTTGTTGTTGTTGTTGTTAGGTGCCGTCGAGTCAAGTCCGACACATAGTGAACCTTTGTACAGCAGATGGAAACACTTGTCGATTCCGTGCCAGGCAAAGGATTTTATTTATGTTTAAACCCATTGTTGCAGACACTGTGTCAATCCATCTGGTGGAGGGTTTTCCTCTTTTGTGTTGACCTGCCACTCTCCCAAACATGATGTCTTTCTCTAGGGATTGATCTCTCCTGACTACATGTCCGAAATATGTAAGATGCAGTCTGGCCATTCTTGCTTCCAAGGAGCACTCTGGTTGCACTTCTTCTAGGACAGGTTTGTTGGTTCTTTTGGCAGTCCATGGTATATTCAATAGGTGTCTCCAGCACCACAATTCAAAAGCATCAATTCTTTTTCTGTCTCCCTTGTTCAATGTCCAGCTTTCACAACCATATGATGCAACTGAAAATACCGGGGCATGAGTCAGACGCACCTTCATCTTCAATGTGACATCTTTGCTTTTCAATGCTCTAAAGAGATCTTTTGCCATAGCTTTTCCTAGAGCAATGTGTCTTTTGATTTCTTGACTGCTGCTTCCAAGGGTGTTGATTATGGAGCCAAGCAAAGCAAAATCTTGGACAACCTTAATCTTTTCTCCATTTATTGTGAAGTTGTGTGCTGACCCAGTAGTAAGGATTTTTGTTTTGTTGATGTTTAGTCATAACCCATATTGAAGGCTATGATCTTTGATTTTCATCAGTAAATGCTTTATATCCTCTTCACTTTCAGCAAGCAGAGTTGTGTCATCTGCATAACACAGGTTGTTAATGAGTCTTCCTCCAATCCTGATGCCACGTTTTTCCTCATAAAGTCCAGCATCTCGGATTATTTGCTCAGTGTATAAATTGAAGAGATAGGGTGAAAGTATACAGCCCTGACACACACCTTTCTCAACTTTAAACCAGGCAGTGTTTCCTTGTTCTATTCAAACAACTGCTTCCTGGTTCACTTACAGATTTCTCATGAGCACAATTAGGTGTTCTGGTATTTCCATTTTCCAAAGTGTTATCCATAATTTATTATGATCCATACAGTCAAATGCCTTTGCATAGTCAATAAAACATAGATAGACATGTTTCTGATATTCTCTGCTTTTGGCTAATATCCACCTGACATTAGCAATGATGTCCCTGGTTCCCCACCCTCTTCTGAATCCTGCTTGAATTTCCAGTAATTCCCTGTCTATATAGTGCTGCAGTCGCTTCTGAATGATCTTTAGTAGAATTTGCTTGCGTGCGATATTAATGATATTGTCCGATAGTTTGCACATTCAGTTGGATCCCCTTTTTTTGGGAATAGGCACAGATATGGATCTCTTCCAGTCAGTTGGCCAAGTAGCTGTTTTCCAAATCTGTTAGCACAAACATGTTAACACCTCCAGTGTTGCATCTGTTTGTTGAAACATCTCTATTGGTATCCCATCAATTCCTGGAGCTTTGTGTTTCACCAGTTCTTTCAAGGCAGCTTCCACTTCGTCCTTCAACACCATTGGTTCCTCTTCATATGCAACCTCTTGGAATGGTTGGTCATCTACCAATTCTTTCTTGTATAATGACTGTGTATTCTTCCCATTTTCTTTTGATGTTTCCTGCATCATTTAATATTTTACCTATAGAATCTTTCACTACTGCCACTCGAGGCTTGAATTTTTTCTTCACTTCCTTAAGCTTGAGAAACACAGAGTGTGTTCTTCCCTTTTGGTTTTCTGCTGCCTCCAGATCCTTGCACATGTTATTATAATATTTGTTTCTGTCTTCTCGAGCTGCCTTCTGAAATCTTCTGTTTAGTTCCTAACTTCACCATGTCTTCCTTTTGCTTTAGCTGCTCCACGTTCGAGGGCAAGGTCCAGTGTCTCTTTTGACATGTAATTTGGTCTTTTTTTTTTCTTGTCTTTTTAAGAACTTTTTGCTTCCTTCTTGAATGATATCTTTTATGTCGTGCCACAACTCTTCTGGTCTCCTATCATTCGTGTCTAATGCATTAAACCTATTTTTCAGGTGGCCTCTGAATTCAGGTGGGATATACTCAAGGACATACCATGGCTCTCGTATACTTAGTCTAATTTCCTTCAGCTTCAGTTTGAACTTGCACATGAGAAGTTGATGGTCTGATTCACAGTCAGCACCTGGTCTTGTTTTGACATTTTGTACAGAGCTTTTCCACATATGTAGTCTCTTTCCACATATGTAGTCAATTTGATTCCTGTATGTTCCATCTGGTGAAGTCCATGTGTATAGTCTCCATTTATGTTGTTGAAAAAATGTATATGCAATGAATAGGTCATTGGTCTGACAAAATTCTATCATGCCATCTCTAGCTTCGTTTCTGTCACCAAGACCATATTTTCCAACTACTGAGCCTTCTTCTTTGTTTCCACCCTTTGCCCTCCAGTCACCAGTGATTATCAGTATGTCCGGATTGTATGTTTGATCTATTTCAGATTGCAGAAGCTGATAGAAATCTTCCCTCTCTTCATTTGTGGCCTTAGTGGTGGGTGCCTAAATTTGAATAATAGTCATATTAACTGGCCTTCCTTGTAAATGAATGGATATTATTCTATCACTGACAACATTATATTTCAGGACAAATCTTGAAATGTCTGTTTTGATGATGAATGCAACCCCATTTCTCTTTAGTTTATCATTCCCAGCATAGTAGACCATATGATTATCTGACTCAAAATGGCCCATGCCGGTCCATTTTAGCTCACTGATGCCTAGAATGTCAAAGTTTATACTCTCCATTTCTCTTTTAACAATTTCTAATTTTCCTAGATTCATACTACATACATTCCATGTTCCAATTATTAATGGATGTTTACAGTCGTTTCTCCTCATTTTGAGTTGTGCCACATCAGCAAATGGAGGTCCCTGGGGCTTTACTCCATTTCCGTCATCATGGTAGACTTTACTTGGAGGAGGCAACTCTTCCCCGGTAGTCTTTTGAGTGCCTTCCAACCTGGGGGCTCATTTTCCTGCACTATATCTGACACTGTTTCTCTGCTATTCCCAGGGTTTTCAATGGCTTGTTGTTTCAGGAGTGGTTCACTGGTGCCTCCTCCCTAGTCTGTCTTAGTCTGGAAGCTCCACTGAAACCTGTCCACCATGGGTAACCCTGCTGGTATCTGAGATACCAGTGGCAAAGCTTTCAGCCTCATCATAATACACAAGTCCCCACAGTGCGGCAAAATGACAGACATGTGGGAGATAGTCTGTGTAGAAAAACTATATGTGAGAGTACTTTCAAATAAGTTGAGATGACACTAATTCAGTACCAAACTGAAGTGGTATTTGCTAAAATGTGTTACAAACTGGTAGTGGTAAAAATGTTTGGGGCAGAAAAAAATTGGTTAAAAAATAGACAAATCTTTTGAAAATTGGAAGTATTTAAAGTCTTTAGTTATTCAGCAGATACATTGCAGAAAATATTTGTCATGTGTTATTGAAATCATAGTGTGACAACGAAATTTGTCAGTTCTATAAAGAAGTACAGTGTCCTATTTTGCCATTCCGCACAGCAGTTCAATGAGTTAGCAGTATTCACATTTTATTGAATTGTTTTGAACTCACAGCTAAGAGTGAATTTCTTCTGAAAGAAAAGAACCTCCTTGATTTACTATTTACTGAAAACTGATATGGCCTAGGAAATTGACATTTGCTGTACTTTTACAATGTTTCTTAATAACTTCAACCTAAAATTATAAGGCAAACAATGCTTACATGAGAAACACACTGACATGAAGTCATTTCCATTTTTATTGTTTGAATCACAAGTAATATGCCAAACTGCTTTATACTCTTCCTGTGCTGTCAAAAGTTGAAACAAAATATGAGATCCTCATTCATACAGATGTTTGTAGCAGATATTTTTTTCTAGCAGCATGTATGTTTGGTAATTGATGCAAATGCAAAAGAACTTCTATGCTTCAGAGATCATTAATTGTGCAACTGAGGAGTTTCTATTTAATTTCCAATAACAAGTAATTAATCTGTCATGTAATAACATGCTAAAGGGAAAACCTCACAAAGATCTAGTAGAATTCTATAAGTGTCTTCCACATGATAAACACACTCAAAATCATAAAATTATGGATTGTTATTCATCGGTATTTGGCAGTCCCTGTCTGTGTGAAAAAACATTTCAAAGATCAAATCAATAAAATCTCATTGAAAATCAGCATTAGCAGGTATATTACACTAACAATTAATTTTTTTAAATTTATTTTTGTTGATATATAATTCATAAATCGTAACATACATTGTTTTAAAGTGCAACTTTCATTATTTTCACAGATTTATGCAATCATCTCTAATTATAGAACAGTTATGTGAGACCAAAAATACTGTTTAGCAGTCACTAATTTTTTTCTTATCCCTTGGGCAACCACCTGTCTACTTTATATCTCTGTGGATCTCTATGGATGTGTTTATTCCTGGTTTCTTTCACTTAGGATAATTTTTTCAACATTTATCTATGTTGTAGCATTTATCAATACTTCATGCCTTTTACTGTTGATTACATTTTATTTGCCTGCAGCCATACTACTGTGGCGTTGGATCTTGTCAGATCTTGGAAGCTATGCAGGGTCGGATCTGGTTAGTACTTGGATGGGAGACTGCCTGGGAGCACCAGGTGCTATAGATTTGGGAGAAGAACCTGGAAATCCATTTTCAAAACAATCTGCCATTTAAAACCCTATAAATAGCAGAGAATCACTGACAATAGTGCTGGGCATGGCACAGTGTTAGGTTGTGTTTTGTTTTGTTGTACGTATGGTCACTATGAGTCAGACACCAATTTGAAGGCACCTAACAACAACAAGAACATAAACATTCATATATAACATTTTGTTTGAGCACTTATTTTCAATTCTTATGAGTATTTAACTAGGAGAGGAATTTCTGGGTGTTGTGCATTGAATTGTCCCATTTGAAAAGATGTGTTGAAGTCCTAATCCCTGGTACCTTATTGGAAAGTAGTTTTTTATAAAATGAGCTAAATTAAGATGATGTCAGACGGGATTGCAGTGGCCTCCAATCCAATAGTGAGTGTTCTTTTAAGAAGAGAAAAACAGACAGAAAGAGAAAAACATAAACAGAAGGAAGATGGCCATTGTGACACTGAGGCAGGAGTTGGAGAGAAACATCAACAAGCTAAAGAATGCCAAGGATATCAATAATAACAGAGGTTAGGAGTGGACAGGATGAATTCTTCTGTAGAAACTTCAGAAAGAACATGACTCTGCTAACAGCTTAATTTCAGACTTCTAGCCTCTACAATTGTGTGAGAATAACTATTATTTAAAGCCACCGTATTTTTGGTAATTTGTTGCAGATATCCTAGGAAACCAAGATGCTGTGTCACATTACAATTCTAGGTTTATGTTTTTGAGGAACTATCAAACTATTTCAACAGTGGCTATCCCATATTACAATGCCACCAGCAATATATGAGAGTGTTCGATTTTCTCTATATCTTCATCACTAATTGTTCATTTCTATTTTTAAATTATAGCCATCCTAGTTTGTGTAAAGTGATGTCTTATTACAGTTTTGATTCATAATTTCCCAATGACTAATGATGTTCAGCATCTTTTCATGTGCTTATTTGGTACATATATTCTATAGAAAAATATCTATTGAAATCTTTTGCCCATTTTTAATTTTATTGTCTTTTTAGTGTTGAGTTGTATGAGTACTTTATGTAACCTGCATACTAGGTCCTTATCAGACATATGATTTACAATATTTTCTCCTATTTTGTAGATGATCTTTTCACTTTCTTGATAGTGTCCTGTGATGAAAAAAAGTTCTAGTTTTGATGAAGTAGGTGTATCTATTTTTTCTTTGATGGTGGTACTTTTAGTGTCATATCTGAGAACAATGTCTAACTCATGGTCACTATTATTAGCTGAATGCTTTTATCGTCTCCACCCTCACTGTAGCCACTTTATATGTTGGATTCCTAATACCTGTTGTGATGATATTAGGTTAGATGGTATGACCTTGAGGACATGTGATTAGTGACCTTATAAAAGACAACCTAGAAAATTCTTCTGCCCTTTCTACCATGTGTGGACACAGTAAGAAAACCATCTATAAACCAGAAAATGAGTCCTCCTCAGACACTGAATCTACTGCCACCTTGATCTTAGACTGCCTAGCCTCTAGAACAGTGAGAAATACACTTTTTTTGTTATCTGAAGCCACTTGTTGTTAGGTGCCATCAACTCAGGTCTGATTCATAGCGACCCAATGTTCAACAGATGAAACACTCCCCAACACTGTGCCATACCTGGCACTATATCAGTCCTTCTGTGTTATTCATAGGGTTTTTGATGGCTGATTGTTTCTGGGGTGGGCTGCTGGATCCTTCTCCCAAGCCTACAGAACCTGGTATTCCCAGGCAGTCTCCCATCCAAGTCTATCCAGGACTGACCCTGCTTAGCTTCCTAGCTCTGACGAGATCAGATGCCAGGGTGGTATGGCTATAGACAAAGTCACTTAGTCCATAGTATTTTTGTTAAGGCAAACTGAATGGATTAAAACAGTCATGAAGATTTGGGCTATGCTTTCTTCTAAGAGATTTACAGTTTTAGCTCTTCTATTTAGTTCTCTAATCCATTCTGAGATAAACTTTGTTTATTGTGAGGTAAGGATTCAAATTAATTCTTTTGCATGTGGTTATTAGCTGTTTAGTGCCAGTTATTGACAAGAGTATTTTCTCCCATTGAATGTTTTTGACACCTTTAGGTAAAACAAGTTGATCTTAGGTATATGGGATTATTTCTGGGCTTTTTTTTTTTTTTGGTTGTTTATATTTTCTGTCTTGTTTTCTGTTTTTTTATGTTTTATTTTTAGATCTATGATCCATTTAGAGCTAATTTTTATGTGCATTTCAAGGTATGGACTTGAGTACTTTTTTTCTGTATGCATATATAATGATTGCATTACAGTTGCTGGAGAGACTATCTTTTTGCACTACTGTCTGTGTGTCTTTGTCAAAAAGTTGTCTCTATATGTGTTAGTTTATTTCTGATATTCTGTTCTTTTCCATTAGTCTGTTGTATGTCTTAATGCCAATAGCATACAGTTTTGATTCCTGTAGCCTTATAGTAATTCTTGAAATCTGTTAGTGTAAGTACTTCAATTTATCTCTTTTCAGAGTTGTTTTGACTATTTTAGGTCTCTAACTTTTCTATATAAAAGTTAGACTTAGCTTGTCAATTTCTACACAAAAACAGTGTTGAGATTTTCATTGGGATGTTGTTGAATCTATAGATCAATTTAGGGAGAAGTGGCATCTTAAAATATTGAGGTTTTGGACTCATGAACAAGATACATCTTTTAATTTATTTGGTCTTCTTTGATTCCCTCTGCAATATATCATTTCTAATTCCATGTCCCTGGACTTTAAGGACTGTACATAGTACAAAAGGTAAACAGGGGCATATGAGCTCTGACTCTTGGGCCAGAATGCCTACTTTTTAATTTCAACTTCACTACTTATCAGCTTGTGATCTTAGAGAACTCACTGACTTATCTAAGCTTCAGTTTACAATATATAAAATGGGGGAAGATAGTAGTTATTCATAGGATAAAAATGAGTATATATATTTCTTAAAGTAATGCTCTGCACAGATTAAGAACTATATAAAGATAAGATTTTGGGTACTGTGATCTGGAACTCATGCACATATAATTTGACTAATGCTATTATTATTGACCCCCACATGACTGTCAGATTGTTGTGCTGTGGAGGCTTGTGTGTTGCTATAATATTGAAAGCTATGCTACCAATATTTCAGATACCAGCAGGGCCACTCATGGTGCACAAGTTTTAGCTGAGCTTTCAGATCAAGACAGACTAGGGTGAAGGACCCAACATCCCACTGCCAAAACCATGAGACATTGAAAACTCCACAAATAGCAGAGATGCACTGTTAAACACAGTGCTGGAAAATGAGCCCCCCAGGCTAGAACGCATTCAAGAAACAGCTGGAGAATAGTTGCCTCCTCAAAGTAGTGGACCTTAATGATGGGAGTGGAGTAAAGCCCCCTGGGAGCTCCTTTAGCTAATGTGGCATGACTCAAAATGAGAGGAAACATAGTTGCTACAACATTGGGCTCAAACTTAAGGCTGTGTGCATGGCACAGTGTTGGGTATAGTTTTGTTCTTTTATACATAGGGTCTCTATGAGTCATATCTGACTTGACATCACCCAATAACAAATTACTACTGAAGAGTGGGTGTACCTAAAACTTTCTTGTAGTATAGGTAAAAATAAAAATTAAAGATGAACCAAGTGGTAGTAACTGCAAAACATTTTTATAATAAACACAGTCTTTAAATTCATAGAGTAATGGTGAGGCTAAATGACATAGTGAAGTCCTTTGAGCCCTGTGGATAAAGCAGTTTTATAATAATAGTTTACATTTGTAAAGTGCTTTTTGCCCTTAACCACTTTCACATCTATTATTTGAGCACATGGTATCCATGTTTGGTTTTAAAAGTACTCTAGTCATGGGAGAGAAACTTTAGGTTCTTAGCCAAATCATAAGAGTTAAGCTACTTCTCATTTTCCTGTTTAAATAAACATAAAAATCCTCGAGTTCAACTAATGAGTGCTTTGTATATAATAATAGACTAATAGACTATGTGACTTATAGTGTATGTAGAATAATGGTTAAGATTACAGGACTCTGAAGCCACACTGACCGGATTAGTATCTGCATTGTCACTTTCTGGATGTGTAACTCCAGACAAGTTACTTAAACTTTTACTCTGCCTTGGTTTCCTTATCTGTAGAGTAGTAGGAATAAATAATGGTACCAATCCAGGTAAGGTTGTATGATGACTGGATTTGT
>VMDO01015498.1:0-51050 GCA_007922755.1 Pedetes capensis
ACAGATCTGTCCTAGAAGAGGTACAACCAGAGTGCTCCTTGGAAGCAAAAATGGCCAAACTGCGTCTTACATATTTCGGACATGTAGTCAGGAGAGAACAATCCCTGGAGAAGGACATCATGTTTGGAAGAGTGGCAGGTCATCGGAAAATAGGAAAACCCTCCACCAGATGGATTAACACAGTGTCTGCAACAATGGGTTTAAACATAAATAAGCTGGTTTGCCTGGCACAGAATCGGCAAGTGTTTCGATCTGCTGTACATAGGGTCGCTATGAGTCGGACTCTACTCGACGGCACCTAACAACAACCAGGAGGAATATAAGGACAGACTATTACTATATAAAAAGCATATCATAGAAAGTAAAAATCTGCTTTTCCCATCATTTCGTTTTACTTCTCAGCATTCTTCCCACTTCCAGAGTTGGAGGCAAGACCTAGAGATAATGAGGGAGCAAAATTAGGGGGAATTTCTTTTTGCCCTTTTATGAACTATGTTCTTTGTGATTGTGCATTTATTTGAGTTTTAAGTTATTTTAAAGGAATTTGGAGAGCAAGGTAGATTAGAAGCATGAGCTCAATCTATCGTCTTAAACCAGAAGCCCTTTAGATTTTTTAATTTTCTTATTAATTAATTAGCTAATTAATTAATTATTGTCTTCTAGACAAGGTCTCACTGTCCAAGGTCTCCCTAGCCTGAATTACTATGTAGCCCAGGTTGGCCTTGAGTTCATAATCCTCCTGTCTCAGCCTCCCAAGTGCTGGGATTACAGATGTCTGTCAGCACACCAAGCTCTTTAAGAGTTTTTAGAGGTGCACACCTACCTTCATTCACATGTTTACTTACTTTATCAAAATAAAATCATTTGCATACATATTGGTTGGTCACTTGTGTTTGTCCTTAATACATTTTAGACATTATCACATTAATACACATTTATCTAACAATATTATTTTAAATATAAATAGGTTACTTTTACTGTTTCTGTGTGATGAATATGGCTTGGATATCTGCCTAGTAGCTCAATCTTTGTACACACACTTAATTACTTCCTAAGGATAGAGTTGTAAAACTGAAAAGCTATGTGCATTTCTTCACTCCTACCTCATGCTGGGGATGGAACCCAGAGCCTCACGTATGCTAGGCAAGCCCGCTACCACTGAGCCATATCCTTGCCCAGTATGTGCTATTTATTTATTTATTTATTTGCAATACTGGGAATTGCACCTTGTGTATACTAGATCCTAGGTAAGCACTCTACTGCTGAGTTACATCCCTACCCCTTATTTTTTATTTTGACAGAGTGTCTCACCAAGTTGCCCAGGCTGGCCTTGAACTTGTGATCCTTTTGCCTCAGTCTCTCGAGCAGCTAGGATTACAGGTGTGCGCCACCACACTTGGCCCAGTAGGTGCATTTTTAAGTCCTCTCAGTATATCAGTCACTTGCTGTTCTTACATTTTATTTTACCTATTTATTCTAAATATTTTACTGTATTTCTTATTAACATACACAAATTATATATATAATGGAGGCTAGTATATTTCAAGACATGCATACTGAATGCATTAATCAAATAAACCTCCCTTTATCCGTTTTATCCCTACCCTTCCCAACCTATATGAATCATTATTCTATAGTCCAGTCAACTTTCTTAGCTTTCACAAATGACAGAGAACATACGGGACTTGTTTTTCTGTGTCTAGCTTATTTCACTTAACATGTGCTCCAGTTCCTTCCATTTTGTTGGAAGTGGCAGGATTTCATTCCTCTTTATGCCTGAATAGTATTCCATTGAGAATATGTGCCATATTTTTAAATCCATTTATTCATTGATGAGTACCTATGCTGATTCCATATCTTCGCTATTGTGAACGGTGCCCCAATACACACGGGTGTCCATGTTCTTACATTTTAACTATGGAATCTAGAAGCTAACAATGAATCTAGCTTCTTTTCTAGGTTGGGACACTATAAATTGCTTTCGTGTCAAGATCTGCTTCATCTTCAAAAGTGGGAGTTGACAGCATTAGGCTTGTGGGGGTGGAAACTTAATCCTCCTTCCAAAAACTGGAGTGAGTCATGCTCAGCTTCCTTTCTCCACCCTTCCTGAGTCCATCCACATCCTTTTCTTTTTCTCTTTTCTTTTCTTTTCTTCTTCTTTCTCCTCTCTCTCTCTCTCTCTCTCTCTCTCTCTCTCTCTCTCTCTTTCTTTCTTTCTTTCTTTCTTCTTTCTTTCTTTCATAGCTGGAATTCAGCCTAAAGATTCTTTTGGACTAGAATTGGAAAGGGGCATCTGTTCTCTGTCACTATTATTTTCAGATTGGAATTTGCCTTGTCTTTTAAAACAAAGCTATCTTAAGTTCTTAAGAGCTAACTTGAGAAATCTTAACCAATTTCGTAGGAGTGAGTAAAGTTTTTTGAAAATATTAGCAACAAAAATTGTTTTTTGTTTGGTGGGGCTGGGGATGACTGGAGTGTAGCTAACTGGTAGAGCTATATCTACTGTGTGCAAGATTCTGAGTTAGATCCGCAGCACTGGAAAAAGAAAAAAAAAAAAAGTGCTGGGGACTGAACCCAGGACCTCACACATTAAGCATATGCTATACCACTGGGCTGTATGCTCAGTGGCTGTTTTTTGAAAAGTAATGAAATGAACTTGAGATAGCTACTTTGGTAGTAAGATTCACATGGATTCTTCAACACCTGGGCAGATTTCTGAACTGATCTGTGCTCTTTTCCATTTGAATACTGGTTGGCTTTCAAAAACCTTAAGGCATGTAGGAAACCCAGCACATGGGCACGGACACAAGCCCACCCCTTCAGTCCTCTTTTTGTTTTCCTTTCTATCTCTGTTATCATTCTGCAACCACTGAGCACTAGCAATGGTTTTAAAATGTAATGTGGTCAATATTGCTGGTCTGGGTATTATCTAAGTTAAAAAGCAAAGGAAATATAAAAACAAATTTTCAAAAATCTGTAGAGCCATATAGCTTTAAAGGTTATAAAGCACTTTCACATATCTTATCTCATGTGGTCTTACAGTAGCCCTGTTAAATAGGTACTGTGACCTCATTGTACATATACTCAAACTGTGGTGGATGGAGGTTTAAAAATGGCTTAAGGCAACATTTAGATGTCTGTCATTTCAGTACTATCCATTTCCTGTAGGTGACATGCCCAGAGAAGGAACTCTTCAGATTGAAATTGCTATTAACCTGAAGGGGAAGCAACAAGATGTACTGACCACTCTTTGGAGTTAGGAATTTTATGTTTCTTCTTCTGCTTTCCATCAGGATTGTGAATTGTTTAACCAGACCTACTTGACAATGAAGAAAATGGTTCTGATTTTCCCTTCTCTAGGACTAAACTCATTGTCACAGAAATCTAGGATAAAATGTTTTAGTAAAACTAGCTGCCACAGTAGATTGTCTTCAGCCAGTTAGGGATTAATTTTCAGAAGATTCTAGACTTTTTAAAAAAGGGTAATTAGAACTTGGTAAAACACTGCTATAAAGTCTCAAATAATCCCTTCCAGAGAGCTCTGTCTGCCCTGGCATGGCTTGTCTTTTATAACAACAATCTTAAGTTCTTAACAGCTAATTTGAGAAACCTTAATCAATTTTATAATATGTGTTTAAGTCAAGAAACAGTGTGAGGACAGAAATATCTAATTCAGTTCGGAAGAATAAAGAACAGCAAAAATACCAGAAGTTCCACTTTAAAGTGAGCAGGTTTACAGTGGTTAAGATAGCCAAGAAATGTGAGGAATGTAACATGGTTCTTAAGCAAGGAATATATTAAATTAGGCTCAAAATAATTTTTTTTTTGGTGGCATGGACAGATTTTCCTGTAAAAACCTTGTATTTAGTTGAGCATGGTGGCCCACGTCTGTAAACAGGAAGCAGAGGCGGGAGGATCTTGAGTTCAAGGCCAGAGGCAGCCTGTATAATTTAGTGAGACCCTGCCTCAAACAAACAAATAAATACATAAGTAAATAATAAAAAGTAAAAGTAAAATTAAAAAATAGGTTGGAGGTGCATCCCAGTGATAAAGCACTTGCAAGGTATGTGCAAGGCCCTGCGTTCAACCCCCAAATATGGCAAAAACAAACAACAAACAAGCAAAAAACCTTCAACAACAACAGAACACTTATATTTGGTGGTTAGGTACCAGGTTTATTCCTAAAACCTATTAAAAGTATGTTGTTGTTGTTGTTGTTGTTAGGTGCCGTCAGTCGGTATCCAACTCATAGCGACCCTCATAGGGTTTTCAATGGCTGACTATTTTGGGGTTGCCTTGGGAATGGATTGCCAGGCCCTTCTCCCATTTTTGCGGTGCTGGGAATTGAACTCAGGACCTGAGAGACTGCAGCGCAACGCTCGACCAACTGAGCTAAATCCTAGCCCATTAAAAGTATATTTACTCTTAAATGGAATTTTCAACTTCCCCAAGATTCCATCCTTAGTGAAGTGTATTAGAGAATGGGGAAATTGAGTCTGGAGATGTACCAAACCTAGGTGGTGATGGATGTGTATGGGCCCTTCTGCGTTTGGTAGCTTTCACATGAGCATAAGAGGAAATTTATGCCACTATGAGGAGATGATCCAGAAGACAGGGCAATCAGAAACAACACTAGCTTTTCATGTCTGAGTCCCAAATGTCAAATCAATGGATTAGGACTTAGTTTCTTTCTAATTAATTTAAATTCCATTAGAATAAGATTGATAACTTGGACAAAATTTACTTTTATGCTTCCTGTGAAAGACACTCTTGTAATTCTTTTGCTCCCTATCCCATTCAGTCATCAGAACTTGTGTTGGGCACATAACCAGTGCCTAGAAATACTTGCATCACAAATTGAATAAGAAGATTAACTAAGATGACTGGCATGACTTTTTGCGATGGGTCTTTGCGAAGATGCATTATTTCAGATGATAATAACAGGTTTGCCTAAGATCAGAGAGGCGGAGCAAGGGTGGAGAGTCAATTCACAGCAAAAGCTTCACCACAAATGAGATACGAAGACTTTGGTCACACATTACCTAACTTCCATGTCCTCATCTATAAAATGTGGATAATTAGAACTATAATATAGGGTTATTATGTGGATTAAATGAAAGAATGCACATAGAATAATTAATAGAGTGTCTGGCAAATAAAACTGGCAAGATCCTAGGAGCTATGCAAATGGTCAGACCTCTAGGGAAACCCAAAAATAATAGAAAACCTTGGGATGGGGTTTATCTCAGTTGGTGGAGTGCTTGCTCTGCATGCTCTAAGGCCTTGGGTTCAACCCCCAGAACTGCAAAAATGGGAGAAGGACCTGGCAGCCCACTCCTGAAACAATCCCAAAACACTCAACCATTGAAAACCCATATGAATAGCACAGAAGCACTAACATAGTGCCATGCATGGCACAGTGTCAGGTAGTGTTTCTTTCTGTTGTATACAGGATTGCTTATGAGTTGGATCAACTTAACAGCACCTACTAACAACAACCAATAAAGGGGCCATGGAACCTCTGCAATGTGTTTCAGTCTTGGCCATATCACTGCAAACTAATTAGAACCAACTAAGATATCTGCTCCATTCCAGAAGCCTTAATACTGTGTAAGATCCTAAAACTGTGTGGTTTGATTTAGAAATATACCCTAAAATGACTTCTAAAGGCCCAGAGATATGGGGACATGAAATAGAAATTGATAGTAACAAAAAAGGCATATTTCACAACCCACTTCAGCTATTATTATTAGGGAATCAAAGGGTATCTGAAGGAAAGAGCAAGCATTCAGGCACAAGGTGGTTAAAAAGAATCTTACTCCAGATACATTTTACTGTCCTAGTAGGCACCTTTCCCCATGTGTCTGTCAGCTTGTTGTGCTGTGGGGCCTTTTGTGTTGCTATGATGATGAAAGCCATGGTATTTCAGATACCAGCTGGGCCACTCATGGTGGACAGGGTTCAACTGAGCTTCCAGACTAAGACAGACTAGGGAGAAGGACCTAGCAGCCCACTCCTGAATCAATTAGCAATTGAAAACCCTGTGAAGAGCAGAGAAGCACTGTCAAAGATAATGCTGGAAAATGAGGCCCCCCTTCCTCCAGGCTGGAAGACATTCAGAATACCACTGGGGAGGAGTTGCCTCCTCAGAGTAGAGTCGAACATAATGATGGGAGAGGGGTAAAGTCCCTGGGATCTCCTTTTGCTGATGCAGCACATCTCAAAATGAGAAGAAACTTCTGTAACAATGGACACAAGTGTGATTTGTTCTGCTGTACATGGGGTTGCTATGAGTCTGATGTGACTCAATGGTACTTAACAACAGTAGGCACTTTGTAATTTCTAAAAGAACTTATAAGGAAAATCTGAATATAGGGAATCTGCAGAACTTGTCTCAACACCTCTTTTGTATAAAACCTTGTATAAGATTGAGAAAACATCAATTGTTTTACCTAAAAAAAAACCCCCAGCAGAAGTGGTTGTGCCTGTAAGTGAGGACAGGCAGGATGATGAGCTCTCCATTTAGGAGAACCAACTTTAACTCAAGCCTTTTAAAACAGTGCTTTCTATTTATTTTCTTCTATTAGGAAGTAAAACTATGTTCTGTTTTGTTTTGTTTTCAGTGTTGGGTATTAAATCCAGAACCTTTTGCACTGCAAACAAGCCCTCTACCACTGAGCTATACCCCCAGCCCAAAGTTACATTTCTTTCAAAGAATTCTAACAGTCACATTTTCCCACCAAATCTAATCCTGGTCTTCTTTTCATTTATCTGAAAGCATATGGATTCTTGCTGTAACTTCTGAAAAAGAACACAGTGCCCTGGACAACAATGATGACATTCCAAGAGGCAAGGTAAGAAGAGGCAAAGCAGCTGGTGAGGGTGAAGTGCTGCCATTAGGAAAGGGTGGAATAGGGGGAGTTGGTATCACAGAAGATCACATATGAAAAGGAGTTCGGGGCTGGGAGGGTGTGTAACTTAGTGGTAGATCATTTGTCTAGCTTGTAGTGAGGCCCTGGAAAAAATGAAGTTAAAGTTACGGGTTTTTACTTTACCTTTTTTGTAGTTCTTGAGATTGAGCTCAGGACTTCAAACATGCTTAGCAGGTGCTCCACCACTGAGCTACATCCCCAGCCCAGACTTACTAGTTTTATGGTGTAAAAACACCAAAGTTAACTATACTAGATACAGTCTACAGGAATTGGAAAGCTTGAAATTGTAATTCCTATTTTTCACCATACATAAAAGTCAACACTAGATGAATTATAAATCTAAATGTGAACAGTAAAATAATAAAGCTTTCATGAGAAAACACAGGAGAATATTTCTTATAACCTTAGCGATAGCAAAGATTTCTTCAAGTGGACACACACAAAGTAAACAAACCATAAAAGAAAAACCATCTGATAAACTGAACTACATAAAAAAGTGAAAAAACAAGACACAGAATGGCAAAAGATACTATCAACATTTATATCTAACCATGGATTCAAATCCAGAATAAAGAACTAAAAAGAACAAGAAAAAGACAAACCAATAGAAGATCAGGCAAAAGACTTGAACAAGCATTTCACGGAAGTGCATTCAAATGGCCAATAAGCACATGAAAAATTGCTTATTAGACATCAGGAAAACAAAAACTAAAATGATAGTGTGGTTTCAATACATTGTATTAGGTTTTCAAAAGAATGGCTAAAATTGCCATTCACACATGTAATTGATTCACACGTGTAATCCCAGCATAAGGGAGGCTGAGGCATGAGGATCATGAATTCAAGGTCAACCTGGGTTACATAGCAAAGTCCTGTCAAAAAACAAAAACAAAAACAAAAAAACCCCATAAAATCTAAAAGATGCAAAATACCAAGTTTTGTTGAGGCTGTGGAACATCTATACCTACTACTAATAAAACCACAGTAATTCCCCACGTATTTGCAGTTTCATTTTCCATGGTTTTAGTTACCCATGAATGATGGCAGTTCAAAATTTTTAAATGGAGAATTCCAGAAATAAATAACTTATAAGTTTTTAAATAACATGCTATTCTGAGTAGCATGGTAAACTTTCACACTATCGCATTCTGTCCCACCTAGAATATGACTCATTCCTTTGTCAAGTGTATCCACACTGTATATACTACTAACTTGTTAGTCACTTAGCCATCCTGGTTATCAGATCTAATGTCAGGTATCACAGTGCTTGTGTTCAAGTAACCTTATTTTACTTAATAATGGTTCTAAAGCAAAAGAGCAGTGATGCGTGTAATTTGAATACACCAAAGAGTAGCAGTAAAATGTTTCCTTTACATGAAAAGGTAAAAAGTCTTGACTTAATAAGAAAATAATTATATGCTGGGGGTATAAGATTTTTTTAAATGTTTTGTGGTTCTGGGAATTGAACCCAGAACTTTGCACATTCTAAGTATATATTGTACCACTGAGCTGCAATCCCAGCCCTAGAACAAACTCTGTGAAATTGTGAAGAAGGAAAAAGAAATTCATGCTAGTTTGCTTTTGGACCTCAGCTTGCAAAAGTTATGGCCACAGTGTTTGGTAAGATGGAAAAGACATTAAATCTATGTATGTATGTATGTATGTATGTATGTATGTATGTATGTATGTATAGGAACAGATATACTATGGAGAGAGTTGGGTACTACCTACAGTTTCAGCATCCTCTGGGGTTCTGGTACATGTCTCCCATAGTTAAGGGGGAACTTCTATAACACATGCTTCTTGATTTATGATAGGGTTACTTAATACTTAATAGTATTAAATTGTAATTCACTTAAAACACTTGACTTACCAAATATCATTGCTTAGCCCAGTCTACCTTAAACATGCCCAGAATACTTATGTTAGCCTCTACCTGGACAAAATTGTCTACAACATAGCCTTTTTTATTGTAAAGTGTTGATTATCTCATGTAATTTATTGAATACTGTGCAGAAAGTGAAAACCAGAAACATTGTATAGATATGTTTTTGTACTATCATAAAGGTAAAAAATTGGAGATTGAACTATCATTAGTTAGAGACCTTCTGTACTTGGGAAAACTAGTAGTATCTACTCAAACTGAACATATACATAACAGAAATTCCCCTCTTGTAGATTCAACTGAAATGCCTACTTATGTTCACCAATATTCATAGTAGCACTATTTGTAATACCTCGGACTGGCAACAACCCAAACGTCCACCTTCAGCGGAATGTGTAAATTGTATTATAGTCCATGATACAATAATGAAAATGAAGATATTATTACAACAAGGGTGAATCTGACCAATATGATTTTAAATAGAATAATCAGTCATACAAGATTTAAAAATAAGCAAAATTGGTCTGTGATATAAGAAGCTAAGATTACAGTAAATTTTTTATCAATCTTTTTAAAATAGTGTATATTAATTATACAAAATAATGGAGTTCATTATAACATTTTCATACATGTATATAAGGTACTTTGATATTCACCTTGTTACCCTCTCTTTTTCCCTGTCTTCCTTTGCTCGTCCCAAATACTCCTCCTTTTACTTTCATGTCTTTTTTTTTTTTTTTCAATTTAGTCTTGCGTATGAAAGACAACATGCAGTATTTGTCTTTCAGAGTCTGGCTTACTTCGCTTAACATGCTTTCCAGCTCCATCCATTTTTCTTATAAACAACATGATTTTGTTCCCTTTATGCCTGAATAATACTCCATTGCATAACCATACCATGTTTTCTTAATCTATTCATCTGTTGATGGGCACTTAGTATGATTCCATAACTTAGCTATTGTGACTTGTGCTGTGATAAATATTGGTGTGCAGGTATCTCTATTGTATGCTGACTTTGATTCTTGCAGGTATATACATAGAAGTGGTATAGCTAGATCATATAGTAGTTCTATTTTTAGATTTCTGGGGAACTTCCATACTGATTTCCACAGTGGCCAGACTAATTTACCTTCCCACCAACAGTGTGTATGAGTTCCTTTTCCCCCTGTATCCTTACCAGCATTTGTTGTTTGTTTTCTTGATGCTAGCCTATAGCTGTACCCCCCTGGCATTAGATTTTATTAGATCTCTAAAGCTAAGCAGGATTGAGCCTGGTTAGTACTTGGATGGGAGACTCCATGGGAATACTGGGTGCTATAGGCCTGAGAGTAGGACTCAGCAGCTTACTCCCCAAAAAACTATCGACCACTGAAAACCCTATGAATAGCAAAAAAGCACTGAGAGTAGGACCAGGCATGACACAGTGTCGGGTAGTGTTTCATTCTATTGTACATAAGGTCACTATGAGTTGGACTTGACTTGACAGCAGTTAACAGTAACAACAGCCATTCCAACTATGATGAGATGAAATCTCAATGTAGTTTTGATTTGCATTTCCCTGATGGTTAAAGATGTTGAACAGTTTTTTTGTGTGTGTTTATTGGGCATCTGTACCTCTTTTAGATCTATCTGTTCAGTCCATTTGCCAGTTTTTAGATTATTTGTTCTTTGGTGCTGGAGGTTGAATTCAGGGCTTCAGTCCTACCACTAAGCTACATTCTGGCCTTGTAGTCGATTTGAGGGAGGATAATGCTTAGAAAAGTATTGAGGGTGGCTTCTGATATACTAATAGTTTCCATCTCCTGATTAGGTGCTGGCTACATGTGGGTATGTTTACTTTATGAAAATTCATCAAACACTTTTTTTTTTTTTTTTTTTTTTGTAGTACTAGTGGTTGAACCCAGGGCCTAGCTCTTGCATGCTTTGCAAGTGCTGGACCACTGAGCGGACACCTCCAGCCTTTTTCTTTCTTTCTTTCTTTCTTTTTACTTTTTTTGAGACAGGGTCTCGCTAAATTACACAGACTACCTCTGGTCTCAAATTTGTGATCCTCCTGCCTCTGCCTCCCTAGCCGCTGGGATTGATTACAGGCCTGCGCCACCATGCCCAGCAAAATTCATCAAATTCTTTGATAATGATCTATGCATTTTTCTGTACATACAATTACTTTATACCTCAAAGAAGAATTGAGGAATAAACATAAAATAGTTAAAACAAGAATCACAACAATTATATTTCTTAGGCTGCCCTGCTAATAGGATTCTGTATACAACTGAGATTTTGCCAACCAAATATAATGATGGAAGACTTGGAAGATGAAAGGAAGATGGAAGCTATTTTCCCTGTTAGTTCACTGTAGTCTTTGATATGCATGCTACATTAAATGGGATTTTTAGGGTCCAGACTTTTTGTGCCTCTGTATTTCCATCAAATACTTTGGTGAGATGCAGCTATGATGCCAGCAGTGGTCTCTATAGATATCTTCCTGATCTCTATAGGGTAGCTATGTGGCTTGAATCAAAAGCCACAGGGAACCCTCTAACTTATGTCCTTTCTGCCTCTCTAATGGTTTCGTAATCACAGGATTCCTAGTATTCATACTTAGATTTGTGTCACACAGAATCTTAACTGACGGATCAAATAATAACACAACTGAAAGGCAACCATCTGGTAGGGTTATGGTTGATTTTAAGATTCTTTGGGAAAGGAAACTGCTATTGGCAATCCTACCACCTTGGATGATCATTATCATGAGAATGTTCTGCATTAGAGCTAAATTAAATCTATCTGATGCACTATAAAGCCATTTACTTAGGAGGAGCTGCTGGTTTCTGCTGCCATTCATTAACAATTCTTAAGGCATCCTTTATGTTGCCATCATAAGTAAATAACACTGGTGCTTTTAGCTTTTCTTTACATGCTCTGCAGCTCTTCCCAGTTGTGGGTGTTTGAATAAAGGATTCTTATATAGACTCCCTATTCTGGTAGGATTAGCTGTCCCTTTCTTTTGGTTATACTCCCAGGCTCACACTTGCTTATCTTACCAAAGCCCTGTACTGCTGACTCAAGTTTACCTTATGATCCCAGCCCAGTATTGTTTTATTTGTAGCCAAGATTTCCCATGGATTGAGGTGGATTTATAGAAAATTAAAAAATAAAACTTGTCCACCATATGCATGAGTTTTTACTTGGCTCCCCAATACAGATTATCTAAAATAACTGATTTAAACAATAATATGTGAGGAGGAATTATTGAATCACAGTACTGTATAGTTTAAGACGGGCGCAGTGGCACATGCCTGTAATCCCAGTGGCTAGGGAGGCGGAGGCAGGAGGATTGCAAGTTTGAGACCAGAGACAGTCTGCGTAATTTAGCGAGACCATGTCTCAAAAATTTAAAAAAAAAAAAAAAAAGGGCTGCGGTGCAGCTCAGTGGTCCAGCACTTGCAGAGCATGCAAGTGCAAGGCCCTGGGTTCAACCTCCAGTACAGGAAAAAAAAAAAAAAAAAAAAAAAGAACTGTACAGTTTACATATACCAGGAACCTGAACTCAAGTATGTTTCTGAGCTCCCAGTAAGTGCTGAGTCTAGTCTCCATACTCTTTCTTCTCAATGTGTAACCCAGACCAGCAGCATCAGCACTCCTGGGAGCTTAATATTGCAGAACCTCAGGCCAGAAGACCAAGCAAATCAGAATCTGTGTCTTAACAGGACCCCTCCGGGTGATTTGTATACATGCTAAGATTTGAGAACTATAGGCAAAAGCACCATAAGTACTTGTCTTACTACTTCGAGTCTTGTTTAAATTACATTTCATGGAAAACCAGATCTCTTTGGGGTAAAGCCTATATTATTACAGGTCCTATAATAACAGATTGTTTGGATAGCTGGATTAAAGAAAAAAGAAAAACTCTAATGATCTCTGGAAAAGGAGGGAATCTATTTGAACTATGCTAGTTTTTTAATGTACCCATTCAGATTTTAATCCACTAAAAAAATTAATAGCCTATTTGGTAGTAGCAGGTCCTGAAAAAATAACTACAATAAAATTGAAAGTATTTAAATAGATATTTAAACTATGCAGTCACTAGTGATTTAGTTTTCAATTACATAAAGGTAATTACACTAGAATTCACTCCATTCACCCTTCCGTGAGAAAATTCTAGAGTGTTGTAATAAGCTGATGCTTTCAGGCAATGACTGATCTCCACCTTTTTGGCCAGGACCTGAATTCATTTGCTTTAAGCATTTTAGGGTGTATGCTAGGAATATAAAAGACAGAAACACCCTTTGTGACCCTTCTTGCATGAAGTCATATCACTAGTCAGGGTACTTGGGAGGCTACAGGCCCAGGCTCTCAGATTAGGAAGGACTCACATAGTTTGAGGATTTGGCCCCTAAGGGAAAGACCCTGGTGAAGGAGAGTATCACAGTCAAGCTCTTCCTACAAGAGTGGTTCTTTGCAAAGGAGGCGTCTTTGTTAATAATGTTCTGTTTCTTAATCTTGGTGCTGGCTTTTAGTGTAGGCTGTTTTGAGTTTAGAAGTTTGAGGATTGTGAACAGAGGAAAAATGGAATTTGCAAAATTTAAGGAGACAGTATTGCAAAGGTAACAAGACTCGTGGGCACATTCTCCCCACCCCCTTCAACCTGAACTGATTTATTCCAGATTTAAACCATGTCCTTGAACAAACTAGTTGTCCATTTGACCCCAGTGTTCAATGGTAAAAGTACACAGGTGATTACATACAGTCAATAACTTCCCTATCTCATCTGTCAAGTAGAATAAATAAGTTGATAAAGTGCTTTTTTATTGGGGAGTTAATAACTTACCCCAAGGTAGACTTTAATAACTGGACCTTGCTATTAGCCAACAGCACCCGGTGTTCCCAGGTGATCTCCCATTCAAGTACTAACCAGGCCCAACCCTGCTTAGCTTCTGAGATCTGATGGGATCAGATGCCACAGTAGTACAGCTCGGCAGAAACAAAGTATAGTGAGAAATAAACCCTGACTTGGAATCAATCAGGTTTACCAAAACCACCTTAATCTAAAATATGTTCCCATCTGGGCAAAGATGTAGTTAAGTGGTAGAGCACACTTGAGGTTCTGGGTTTGACCCCAGAATACTGCCAAAAATAAATTAATAAATAAAACAAAAAACCATATTCCCATCCTAGCCTTATCTTAATTGAATAAACAATGCTTGCACCCCATTTGTAGAACTGCAGTAAAGAGATCATTCAAGCTAGGTGTGGTGGTACAAGGCTGTAATCCTAGCATTCAGGAGGCTGATGCAGGAGAATCACAAGTTCAAGGCCAGACTTGGCTGCCTTGTGAGACCATCTCTCAAAAACAAAACAAACAAACAAACAAAAAAAAAAAAAAACAAGAAAGAGAGAATAGAACTTTCAGTCAAGACACACTTTCTTCAGCCAAATCTTAGAGAAATGATCAATATCCATGAGTTTTATAAAAAGTTAGTCCAGCGGCTAGAGATGTAGCTCAGTGGTAGATTGTAGGCTTACCATGCATGGAGCCATGGGATCAATCCCATCATAGAAAGAGAGAGAGAGAGAGAATTCTATTCTTCCAGATAAAAGGAAAAATAAGCCCCCAAAGGGGAAATTAGAACATATACTCAGAAATTAGGCAGATTCTTCATATGTCCTCAGTTCTCCAGTTTATTTAGATTTGTTTCCTGTCTGGGTGAAACACCTTTAAAGGGAAAGAATGCTTCTGGCTGCAAGTAGAATTTTCTAACTGGCTCTAGGGAATGAAGAACTGTTAAATAAGCTTTTATTCTGAATGTTTTGATTTAAAAGAGTTATAGTAACTTGTGAAGTCACCTGTAACTATTGTTTTAGAAAAAAAGTATAGATATCAGAGAATATGCACATTGATTTTTATGGTCAGTTGATTTTTGATAAGGGTGCCAAAACAATTCAACAGGGAAAAATTAGTCTTTTCAACAAATAGTTCTGGGACATAGGATATCATATGTAAAAGAATGAAGTTGGACTTTGCCTCACACCAAATACAAATATTAACACAAAATGAGTCAAAGACCTAAATGTAAGAGCTCAAATGATGATAATTAGGAGAAAATATAGATATAAATCTTTGTTAACTTGGATTAGGCAACAATTTCTTAGATAAGACACCAAAGCACAAGAAGCAAGAGAAAGCTTGCTTCAAATTACATCAAAATTTAAAACTTTTACATTTCAAAGGATACAAGCAAGAAAGCTACAGAATGGGGGCTGGAGGCGGTAGCTTAGTGGTCCAGCACTAGCAAAGCATGCAAGCGCAAGGCCGTGGGCTCAACCCCCAGTACCACCAAAAAAAAAAAAAGAAAGTTACAGAATGGGAGAAAATATTTCCAAATAATATATTTGATATGGGACTTGTATCTAGAATACATAAAGAACTCTTACAACTCAATAATGAAAAGACAAATAGCATGTTCTTAAAAATGGGCAAAGGATGTGAATAGACACTTACATAAAGAAGATATACTGTACTGTGAACTTTAAGAAAAGCTGAATCTCCAAGAAGGGCCCCAGTGACTGACTTGGCCTAAATCCAGAAGGAAGCCTGGTGGCCATTTAACTGATTGAGGGGGTCATAAATACTCTGTTTCTGGCAGAACCTCAAAACTCAACTTTGAGTTTTGTCCGGGCATGTTCTCATTTCAACTGCCAAAATAAACAGCCTCTGGAAAGTCCTATTTAGTCACCTGGACCTGCCCAGTGAACTGTGATCCGCAATCAGCTTCTCAGGTCTAAGTGCTTCCCTCAGCTTGCACCCCTCATTTACATAAGCAGACTGCAGTGCGAACCTGGACAGCAACTTTCTCTGTATAGCCAACTCCTTTCTTTGTTCCTTGGAACACACTTTAATTTCATAGCAAAGTCTGAATCTCTCCCTTTGCAATTTTTTTAAAAGAATAAAGCCTCTCTTTCTATCTTGAATTCTTCCCTAGTGAATTTTTGTTGACAATATAAATGGCAATAAGCACAAAAAAGATGTTTAGATTAACATCATTAGTCTTCAGAAAAATGCAAAACAAAGTCGCAATGAGATACCACTTGATACCTGCTAGGATGACTAGAGTCAAAACGACAGATAATAAAATGTATAAGTGAGGGTGTGGAGACCTCGGGATTGTGTTACTTTTGCAGAGCTGTGACCAAAATATCTGAGAGAACAACTTAAAGGAAGAAAGGTTTATTTCAGTTCACAATTTCAGAGATTTCAGTCCATAGTCCTTGCCTCTGTTGATTCTGGGCCCATGGGAGACAGAACCTTATAGTGGCAGAAGCATAGGTGGCATGGAGGGGTTTCTTCACCTCATGACAGAGAGGAAGCAGAGAGCAAGACAGGTATGGGGGTGGGAGAGTGGGTGGAGGTGAACAGCTGAGGGGCAGGTACAACCTTCAAAGCGCTGCCTCCCAGGACTTCCTCCAGCTAGGTCCCACCTTCTTAAATTTCCACAGTGTTCCAAAATAGTGCCACCAACTGTTCAACGTGTGAGCTTGTGGGGTACATTTCATATTCAAACCATAGTATGTAAAATCGTGCAGTCACGTGGAAAACTGTCTGGCAGTTTCTCAAAAGGCTAAACATACCAAATGATCCAGCAATTCCTCTTTTAGGTATGTAACTCAAAAGAAATAAAAACATGTCCACACAAAAACTTGTACGTATATAAATGTTCATAAAATGAAGCAACTATTTATAATATAAAGTGGGAAGTAGCCCAAAGGTCCATCAAGTAATAAATAGGGAAGTAAAATATGTGATAGTCATACAACAGAATGTTATTTAGCAATAAAAAGGAAATATTGACATGCTACATCATGCATGAAACTTGATAACATTATGCTAAGTGAAAGAGGACAGTTAGAAAGAACCACATATTCAACTGTTTCATTTACGTGTAAGGTCCAGAATAGGCATATATACAGAGATAGAAAATAGATTAGTGGTTGCCTAGGGATAGGGTGGGTGAAAGAGTATAGAGTTTCTTCTGGGGGTGATGAAAATGTTCTAAAATTGATTTTTGGTGATGTTGCACCTATTTGTGAATGTTTTAAAAACTACCAAGTTTTATACTTTAAATGTGTAAGTTATAAGGTGAATTATATTTTAGTAAAATTATTTATTATAAAAATAAGAAGCCAGGTGTAGCAGTGCATGACTATAATCTCAGTACTTGGGAGGTAGAGGCAGGAGGATTGTGAGTTCAAGACTAGCTGGGGCTATATAGCAAGTTCCAGGTCAGCCTGGGATACACAGTGAGACACTATCTCAAAACAAACAAACAAACAAACAAACTGAAAACAAATCCAGGAGTGGTGGTGCATGCCTGTACTCTCAGCAACTCGGGAGGCTGAGGCAGGAGAATCACAAGTTTGAGGCCAGAGGCAGCCTGTGTAGCTTAGTGAGGCTCTGTCTCAAATAAAAAGTAAAAAATGGGTTGGGGGTGCAGCTCAGTAGTAAAGTGCTTGCAAAGCATGCATGAGGTCCTGGGTTCAACCCCTCAGTAACACCCACCCACACACATACACACACCCACACACAAATAAATAAATAAAAAAAATAAACTTTTGGAAAAAAGCAGAAGAGACCTTTGTTATATCCAAGTAGAAGCTTTTAGGATCCTGGAAATTATTCTGCATGCTTTCTCTTTCTCTGCCAAGGCAATTGTAGAAGCATGTATTGAGAAAGGGGCCAAAGATCAAAGCAGCTGAAATACTAAACCAACATGTTGTTGTTGTTGTTAGGTCCTGTCAAGTCGGTATCCGACTCATAGAGGCCCTCATAGGGTTTTCAATGGCTGACTGTTTCAGGATTGCCTTGGGAGTGGATTGCCAGGCCCTTCTCCCATTTTTGCAGTGCTGGGAATTGAACTCGGGACCTCAGAGACTGCAGTACAGCACTCTGCCAACTGAGTTAAATCTCAGCCCTTAAACCAACATAGGAAAAAAAAAAAAACTGATTTGGAGACTCACCTTTACCCACAGCTGATTTTGAATAAAAGAGAAATAAGTGTGTGTGTGTGTGTGTGTGTGTTTAAAAAACCAGAAACACCTCATTCAAATTTTCATGTTGAAAGAGGATGTAGAAAGGGCTTGAGTTTCTCAAGCCCTTAGTGTTACGGGTATTCTGGGTTGGATAGTTCTTTGTTGTTGAGAGTTGTCCTAGGCATTGCCGGATGCTTAGCAGCATCCTTGGCCTCCCTAATTATGACAATTCAAAATGTCTCCAGAAATTGCTAAATGCAAATGTCCAGGGCACTCAGTGATGCCAAAGAAAAAGGTTCCATACCAATGGTCTCCTTTCTACTTGCTTGTCTTTTTCCCAAATAAGACTTTTTATTTATTTATTTATTTATTTTTGCAGTACTGGGGGTTGAACTCAGGGCTTCATGTTTGCATGCTTTGCAAGTGCTGTACCTCTGAGCTGCACCTCCAGCCCATTTTTTTTTTTTTTACTTTTTGAAACAGGGTCTCGCTAAATTATGTAGACTGCCTTTGGTCTTGAACTTGCAATCCTCCTGCCTCTGTCTCCCAAGTTGCTAGGATTACAGGTGTGCGCCACCACACCCAGCTCCCAAATAAAATTTTTAATCAATTTTTGTTTTACCAACTTGGAGTGTAATTTGGACATAACTATTGTGTCAAATAAAATTAGAATAATAATTTTGAAGCCCTATTATTCACAACAGCTAAATAACGCAATGTGGGAACCAGGCCTCTCTCCAACATTTGTGGAGCCAGGTGCAAGGGTACAAATGGAGGTCCATATTCCATATGTCTAACTCTGAAAAGTTACCGAGCAAGTTGTTAAATAAAATGTTCTATTTTCTTACCTTCCTGTCTTCCTAAAGACCTGTAGACTATGTGTGAATATATAATTCTTGAACTCCTTGAAGTTCTGCATGAGGACCTGGGGGTATTGAAGGGCTGTACTCAAGCTGAAACTCCTCCTTCTCTTCCTATCCCTGACTGAGAGGGGCCTCTTGTGCATACCATGGACACCCCAGGTGACACTCTAATGCTCTGTGCACCCCTGCACACAGAGATCCACTTGATCACCACTCAGGCTGATTGCACATGCTAGTTGCCTGGTCTTCCCTGGGGAAGATGGGTCTGGGGAAGACTTAGACTTAAGCAGGCTCAGAAGTACTCTCAAGTAATGAGTAAGGAATTCTAACGCAGCCCAAGATACGCTGGCTGTAGTCTAGAAGGAAGCAATGTGAGTTGTAAGTAATCACCTCCATCAGCCCAACAGCCCTCACCCTGTGGTATGGGGCACAGCCAGGGAGGGTCAGAGCAGGGCCCTCTAAAAGCCTGAAGGTGGTACCAGCAAGATCTCACGCTCTGGTATGTAGTAATTTGCATAAAACATGCAATCTTGGCACATACCTCTGATCCGCTTCAGCAGGAGGAGGGAGGCCAGATGGAGCTTGTCCAGACAGGGAAGGTGGATCATGCCTAACTTGCTGGGAGGAGGGGAAATCACAGATCCTTATCACCTGTCTGGGAGAGTCTGCCCAGAATCCAGGGCCAGTTTAGCTAATGATTTAAAGGGATATTCACCTTTTTTTTCCCACTTCATAGAGAAAGTGCCTGGATGATTCCCATGTTCTTATTATGAGGACCACTGACCTTTCTGTTCATCCTCTTCGTTATGGTCCCTGTTCCCCAGCCCACCACTGTTCTCACTGTGCCAAGGACCCATCCACCCTGGCTTGCCTTCCTCTCAGCCTACTACCCATGTTGACCATGGCAGTAATAATCCCCATTGCCTTTGCCCTTCACAGTTTCTGGTC
The DNA here is from genome assembly GCA_007922755.1 of Pedetes capensis. Lineage (NCBI taxonomy): Eukaryota > Metazoa > Chordata > Mammalia > Rodentia > Pedetidae > Pedetes > Pedetes capensis. Next base: position 19,656 of record VMDO01015498.1, read on the forward strand.
TTCCTAATCTCTATCACGGAATGAAATCCACCACATACTTTCTCTTTCTGCTCCCAAGTGGAAGATATTGCTACAGAAAATTTAAAAATCAGCTCCAAGACAGTATCAGCTCATTGGTCCTGGCCAACCATCATCACTCCTCCCTGGCAATTCTCTGTTCAAAATTACCTTCCTACCACATTCCCTACCAATCCTTTTCTAAGTCTTTCCTAGTTCCCTCAAGCCTCCATCCCACTTCTGCGTATGACTTTCCTCTCTTGCTTAATAGAAGAAACAGAAAATTTCCAGAGTGAGCCTCCTTTTCCTGCTGCTCCTCTGCTGAGAAATGTTTAAAGATGACACCACCTCTTCTGCCTCATTTCAGAGGAGGAAGAGAACCTTCTCCTTCCCATGGTTTGTTTGCCTCTCAGTCCCGGATCCCGCGGGTTCCTATTCCCTGTACACACTGAATTATGCGTGCTCTCTGCTCTGTTCTGCATCTTCTATTTCTAATTATGCTGGTTTTCTTCCTTACTCTGAATGACATCCAAACATCCAGTTTCTTTCTTTCTTTTCCTGTGTTGGGGCCTTGAACCCAGGGCCTTGCACATGTCAGGGAAATGCTCTACTGCTGAGCCACACCCCCAGTCTGCCATCCAGGTTCTTGCTCCCTTGCCCCCAATCTATCAACACTGGTGTGGCTCATTTCCACCCCTACTGAGCCTGGCTGCCATTGTCCATCATGACGGACATGTTTTCCTCGCACTGTCAATCCCCTGCTCTTTAGCCCTTCAGCCCCATCTTCTCAGCAGATCCTAAATCTTGGCTCAGTCCACCACTCATTTTTTCAACTCTTCCTATTGGCAGCCCAAGTTATTACAGAAAAATCATACGATTGAGTGGACTAGGGCTCATATCAATTTTGGTTTCTAACCTCAGAACTCTCAGGAGGAAATAGCGGTCATTGTTACACTCATTCTTCCTTGCTTAATCCTCTCTCCTACTTCCCTTGGAAATAATTCTAATCCTGTGGCTTCTCAGGCTCCACCCTCAGGCTCTCACTATCTTCCAACCACTATGCCTCTCTCGCTCCCCGCCCCCCCACCATTTGCCAAAACTTGGGATCAACTTTATATTCCACTTTCCTTTCTCTTCTACCCCAGCCCACTCTGTCATCACATCCTGTTGATCTTCCCTTCCAGATATCTCCTAAACCTGCCCTTTGCTCTTCATTTTGTCATTTTCTCAATTCAGGACACCCTGCTGTCAGGCCTCATTCAGTTTTCTCCCATATGGAACTGCCTGAAACTAGCCTTGCTTTTCTCCAGTTTATCCTACATAGTTTTTTCAGAGTGATGTTCGCTTAGGGAAGGGAAGTAGAGGCTGTGTGGGAGGTGGGGCAGCAGGAGGAAAAGAGAGTCAAAAGAGAGGAAGACTCAGGGTCTAAACCCAGAGTATCATTGATGGGAGAATTGAAATGTGTGCCATTTAAACCCTCTTCTTTGTCTCTTCATGAAATCTTTGGTCAAATTTATATTGCCTATTTCTCTTTTGTGAAGTTGATTTGCCTTGGGAAAATAATAAAGTACTAAGTCCTTCTATGCCTGCAGCTGTACCATTGTGGTGTCCGATCCCATCAGATCTTGGAAGCTAAGCAGGGTCAGGCCTGGTTAGTACTTGGATGGGAGACAGCCTGGGAACACCAGGTGCTGTAGGCTTGGGAGAAGGACCCAACATCTCACTCCCAAAAAACAATCAGCCATTGAAAACCCTATGAACAGCACAGAAGCACTGACAATAGTGTTTCACCTGTTGTAGGTAGGGCCACTATAAGTTGGACACTGACTCAATGGCACCTAACAACATCAACAAGTCCCTCTATAGGGTAATAAGAGTGCACATGAAGCTGAGTGATATCTGGTTTGCATATTCAATTTATTTATTTATTCATTTTTTCTTTTTTTATTGGTAATTTTTAGTGTATAACTTAATGGGTCTCATTATGACATTTCCATTCATGCATTTCATTGTATATTGCTCATGTTTACATTTTCCTTACTTTCTCCTGACCCCTCTTCCCCATCCTCTCCCTCCTCACCAATAGTCTCCCTTCTACTTGCATGTCTTTTTTGTGAGTATATCTATCTATATATGTACATCTCAATTTTGCTGTAAGGGCAGCATACGTGTTATTTCCTGTCTTTTCTCACATTATCCTTACTGCCCCCTCCCTCTGTTCTTTAGTCCGTTATCTTTCTCTACTTAGGCCCCTTCAACTTTCTTCTCACATATATTTGAATAATGAATATATATTTAAGTTTAACATCTACATATGTGAGAAAATGTGACGTTTATCTTTCTGGGTCTGTCTTATGCTGCTTAAAATGATGATCTCTAGTTCCATCTATTTTCCAGCAAATGCCATAATTTTGTCCTTCTGTATGGCTGAATAAGACCCCATGGTGTATATCATTTATTTACTTTTTACTTAACAAATATTTATTGAGCACCTATCAGGTGTCAGGCACATGCTAGGTGCTACAGAGTGAGCACTGACAAAGAGACACAGTCTTGCCTTAAAAACATCTTTAGTGCAGTGGGAAAACAAAAAAAAAATAAAAATTTTAAATGACAAGCGCAGCCAGGTGTGTTTGTGCACACCTGTAATTGTGGCAACTTGGTAGGCAGAGGCAGGAGGGTCACAAGTTCGGGAGCAGAGGCAGCCTGGATAAATTAGCAAGACCCTGTCTCATGACAAAAAATTTAAAAAGAGGCTGAGGGTACAGTTGAGTGGTAGAGCACTTGTAAAGTGTGAGCAAGACCCTGGGTTCAAGCCCCCAGCAGCAAGGAAAAAAAAAGAAAAAAGACAAGTGCTATGATGTGAAGACTGAGATCATGGTAGTACACAGTGGGGTACATTTCGTCAAGGGTTGTAGGAGATCAAGGAGGACTTCCTAAGGAAGTGGCATTTAACCTGAGATCAGAGGAATGTGCAGGAATTAGCCAGATGTAGGGAAATACTGGAGAGAATCTTAGGATTGTGAGAAAGTCCAGAGGCCAGAGAATACGGAACTAAAAGAAGAGGGGGAATGTGGGAAATGAGGTGAGAGAGGTAATCTGTAGACAGATCTCAACTCCTATGTCAAGATTAAAAGTTTTAGACTTTTAAGGCAACAGGAAGCTACAGATGGTTTTAAGCAGGTGAATTACATGCTCAGATTTGTAATTTAGAAAGAATACGTGACCAGATGTTATGTGAAGTGTTAGTGGAATGTTCTCTCTTCACTCATCTTTCTCCTCAGATTCTGGGCTTCCAACTCGTCCAGCCTTCACTTGTGTACGCTTGTGTCCCCTTCCCTCCAGCAGATTCATGTGTCAGAAGAGTGGAATAAATACACATTAATCATTGTGGAGCCAGTCTGCTGGTGTGAGAGACCCAGACTCCACATCACAAACTTTAAACACAAAGGACTTTGCACTTAAACTCAGAGGTGAAACTGATGGGACAAAATCAATTTGTACAAATGTATAAACGTGTCCCCTGTGGATAGGGAAAAGAAATGGCATGATATGGACGGGGATGCACAGGGCAAAAGGAAGAGATGTTTTCAGATTGCTCTCTCGGGTCTTAGGGAATGTGACCGCCCCTCTGGAAGGTCAAGCTACAGCACCTGGAACCTCTGTGTATACCCAACCAGCCCATCACACACATCAGAGCCAACAGGACTCAATGCTTCCAAGGGCAGACTAGGCCCTGCTTGTGTTGAAAGAATAGACAACAATGGCATTCACAGCTCTGACTGGCATTAGGACCGCCCACCATCAGAGCATGCATCCAATCCCCTCTTCCCTTGGACAACCAGCCCCAAGAAACCCAAGAGTAAGAGGAAAGAAGAGGGGAAGGAAGGTCTAAGATTATTCCGAACTGAAATATTTATGCCATTTCAGCTGACAGACAAATCACTGACTTCACTTTTGAGAATCTAGATTAAGTTGCCTGCCAGGAAGAAGGCTGGGGGTTCAGATTCGGAAACCAAATTTACTTCAAGAAAAAATGGTTGGTTTTTGCACATGTGCTTGCAGACTCGTATCTGGGAGATTCTTTGTGCGTTACCACCATGTGGCTGCTGCGTGGGGAGTGGTATGAAAGGAAGGCTGGAAACCGAGGTTTAGGTGAAGCGTGATGGTGACAGAGGGGAAGAGGGTAAGCAAAAGGGCAGGAAAGGTATTCAGGTGACAGGATCAAGAATTCTTAGTGATGTAACTGGATGTGAAAGATGATGAAGACAGAGCAGGCAAGAATGATCCATGGATTTCTGGCCACAGCAATAATACATGGTAGTGCCAGTCACTTACGATGAGAATTCAGGAGGAGGAACAGGTCGGAAGACAGAATGGGTTCAGTTTGAGTTTATGATGCCTGAAGCTCAAGTGAAGGGTCAGTGCTAGAGAGAGAGAGAGAGAGAGAGAGAGAGAGAGAGAGAGAGAGAAAGATTTGGGCCATGGAGTCGGCATCATAATATTCAGGCAAGAAAAAGAACCAAGAAGGGAGACACGTCAAGTGCTGCCATAGGTCAAATAAGGGAAGAACTGAAAAGTATCCCTAAAATTTAGCTACACAGAGATCACAGGTTACCTTGGAAGGAGCAATTTAGGGGAGTGAGTTGGGGTGAGGGACTTAAGAGAGTAAGTGGAGACATTTCCAAGAGGTTTAGCTGGCAAGAGGGCAGAGTGAGGTAGATGGAGGGGAATGTGGCCTTTTTAGTTTAAGAGTGAAAAACCCATAAGGAGGAGAGGTTGAAGATATAGGTGGAAATGAGAAAGAATAGTTGAGAGATGGTATCCAGAAAGTAAGGGGCATGGTCAGGTGGCCAGAAGATGACAGCTGGCATAGAGAGTGAGGCATAATGGCTCTGTAGTGTAGGTCTCAGAGGGCGGAGGATCGAGACTCATGGAAATGGCAGTGTCTGCAGAAAGACCTGACCCAGCAGCCTCCGCTTGTGAGGGCTGCAGAGATAGCAGTGTGCTCCTGGGGAAAACAAGGAGTCTCAGGGCCAGGAAGCTAAAGACCATTCAGTGACGAGCCTGGGAATACCAGGGAGTTTGTTGATGGAACAGGATTCCTGAGGCCATGAAGGAATAGTTTGGGGGAAAAAGGAGTGTAAGAGATATGGGGAAAAACCAAATTGTCTTTCCTTTTCTCACAAACTCAACCAATACAACAATGCTCTGGTCCCCAACATCTGTTTTGTTTTGTTTTTAAACCTCTGTCACCAACCATTACTTTACAAGGGACACCACTTGATGCCCTATCACTTAGCTCACTTCTGACAGTATCTACCTGAAGAAAGCATCAGACCCCAAGGTTGAGGGGTCTCAGTCCCACAAGATTGCCCCCATCAGATGCTAGTTATGAGTAGCACATGGTCACCCATACTTCTGGTTGACCGGTTGTAAATCAGAGGTTCCCATGACCCCCTTGTCAGGGTCAATTGATCTGCTGGAGTAACACACAGAACTTAGGAAAACACTGCTTATGTTTACCCATTTATCAGAAAGGATATAATGAGCAGACAGATGGATGCATAGGGAAAGATATAGGGGAGGGGCATGCCACCCCCTAGGTAGCTCCACGTGTTCAGCGGTGTGGAAGCTTTCCAAATTTTGTCCTATGTATTTTTATGGAGGCTGTGTTACATAAGCACGATTGATCACATCATTCCTCATTGGCAATCAACTCAGTCTTCAGCCTTTCTCCTCTCCGCAGAGGATAGTGATGTTGAAAGTCCTGACCCTCTAATCATGCCTGGACTTCCTGGGACTGGCCCCCATCTTGAAGCTATCTAGGGGTCCCCAGCAACCAGTGATTCCATTAGCATACAAAAGACACTTACCACTCTGGAGGCCTCAAGTGTTATAGGAGTTGTGTGCCAAGAGCCAGCAGTGGAAGCCAAAGACCTATTTCATATAGTGCCATCATGTTACAGAGAGGAATGAGAAACCAAGTCAAATAGGAGGATGAGAATTCTTAAGGAGATAACTCGTTAGAGGGGCACACATCAAGGATAACGAGGGTCTGAGGTGTGGTGGTTTGGGAAGACTGCATGGATACCAGGAAATTAAAGGGAGGAGGAAACCATTTGGGCCTCTTGGGATTCAACTTTGTCCTGAACATACCACAACCCCAAAGAGGCTAGGTTTCTGGAAGGAGGGAGCTGAGTGTTTACTGCAGGGGTTGGCTCAGAGCTGAGGGCTGCTGATCTGTGGCTCTGGATGGTGTGGCCCTTGAGTTGAATGCAGCATGGAGGTGGTAATACTCAGCACCCCAGCATCTGTCCCACCCCTGTGTGCTGCCCTATCTCAGTGCCTCTATGCCTATTCATTTTAGTGCTTGATTATGTCTCTAAACTCAAAGTCCAGGAAGAAGCATGCAGCAGCCAGAGTGCCAAGAGCTGCTTTGGGAAAGGCAGACAGACTGACCCACCATAATGTTAACCAATCTTAACCCACCCTAACTATTACAGGTATTCATTCAAAGAAAGATGTGATGTTTGGAGTAATTTCTTAGAATAATTGCTTTTATGATTTTTTAAAGGAGACAGAAAACGAAGAAACTGATACATGACAAGTTGATTTTTTTCTTAAATATGAACCAAGATCCACTTTGGTTTCTTATTTTGGCATCAGGATTATTTATGGATTTATTTATTTTTACTTACCATGGTGATATTTTTTTTACTGTTTAAAAGGCACAGGTCAGCTGTTAGTTTCTGTCCAGCTCATTACACATGAACACTTTGGTGTTCTTTGGAGCACTCTTGAGCCCTTGAAATGCCATCCATTGGAGGGGTCAGCTTCCTTATGCTTTTCCCTGTCAGCAGATTTTGTTGAGAACATCTTGCTGGTAGACCCCATTTTATTGTTTAATGAAGAGATTCAATGAACCACTGAAGGGTAAGGTCTTTAAAAAGAAATCCCTAGTGGGGCTTTCATGTAAAGTATAAAGGTCTTCTCTTTAAGTCTGTTCTACTCCTTTTCTTTTGCATTATTAATTCAATAATAAATTGTGCACTTTTAATGAGGTGTTACCCTCATGCTAACTTCCTAAGCTTCAGTGCAGCATCTGGTGACACAGGAATCACTTTACAGCAGATTCAAAGCATCAGTTGACAAGAGAGTCCATAAATAGTATTGTTACAGATCTTAAATAAATCCAATACTTATAGGAAACCAGATGGCTTAGAGTTTGGTTGTATCAGATGTCCAGTCTAATGACACAAATGATCATGCTTATATGGCATTGTGTGTGACTTAGGAATATTGCTATAATTATTATTAAGATACAGAAAACACAACTAGTATGTGAGAGACACTGGTAAGGAGTCAGTTCTCTCATTCGCTGATATCAGTTTGTCATAAATTCTTTGCATCCCTATATAACTGCTCAAATCCATTTTGGAAACATAAATGTCTTCCATCATCACACCGTAAGCTCTGTTTCAAAAATAAAATAAAAATAAAAAAATAATTTTTTTAAAAAAAGGAAGGATGAGTTAGAGGAGGGCTATTGTGAGCAGTTTGCTGCTGCTAAAGCTGGTCTGTGCTGAACTCTTCTGGCATTTTTTCATCTGTGCTGCCATCTAGAGAGAAGAATTAGAAACACACAAAAAAATAAATGGAAGTCACCAGATAGAATTAAGAAAAAATGGCTACTGTATATTTATTTGTAGAAAGCTTTAAGAAATATCAGTCAGATTTGGTAGCATAACATACTGTTATGTTTCTGTCTTCTTTCTCCATCAGCCCTAGTTACAAAACAAGAATTGGGTACATGTTTATCAGTTTTTAATGATAATATTCCACACACTGAGGGGAAGGCATTTCCTGGATTCAAAGTGATTTCTTCTTATATATGTAAAATTCAGTTGTGTAAACTTTCTGGGAGCTCAAAATTGTCAGACTGTGGCCTCATTTTTCTATAAGTGAAGCATGGCTAGAAAAATACTCACATTCTCAGTTCTGCTGGATAGGATTTGGAGATGAAGTGAAGCCTTTATCTCCTTTTCCTTTTTGTTTTCTTTTTCTTCTGTGTGTGTGTGAGAGCGCGCGCGCGTGAGTGAACAAGAAGGCCTTTCAATATGGTAAAGCAGTTTCCTGAAGTCTACATGTTCTACAGAACCTACTAGTTCTGCAAGATGTTTATAGGTGAAATGCTGGTCAAATAAATTTTGGTAGGGAAAACAGTGTTAGACAGTTTTCTTTATAGACTTTAATTTACTAAAGTGCACTATGAACTTATGAAAGGAAAACTTGCTGGGCAAGCTTTCTCAAACTTCCTTGACCTTGAAATCCTGGGTTTTTCATAGAACCAATGTTGTGTAGAGCACACTTTAGGAAATATTAGAACAGGGAAGGGAAGTAGGCCTGCTGCACACCAGGCACAAAGATATCAGTCGTCCCCCCTCCCTGTCCCATTTCTTCTCTCTGTATAAACATTTTTGAAGCTCTGTTTGGTGTTGAGTGGATTGAGGAATTTAACTACAGTCATTAACAACAGGGATATATCCTTATGAGAACATCAGGGAGTGTACTTGCACAGTCTAGATGGAGTAGGTTGATTACATGATGTGGCCTCTTAGGCAATCAAGAGATGTGGTAAATACAAGATGTATTATGTTGCTGCTGGCTTAACCTGGCATACTGTTTTACAGTCAAATTCTTCTTCATTACAAATAAGACTATACTCTAATTATAAAAATTACAGTACAGGTGATATATAACATGTATAGTCCTTTATTATCACTATCAAACATTATGTACTGTATATATTCTTATGTGCTATACTTTCATGACTGGCAGGACAGTAGGTTTGCTTACATCCAGCATCACCACAAGCAAGGAGTAATATGCTGTGCTACATTACAATGGTGGCAATGTTACAAGTTTTTCAACTGCATTTCAGTCTTACAGGGCCAGCAGTCATATATGTGGTATACCATTGGCCTAAACATCAATATGTGGCACATGACTGTATTTTTTTTTTTTTTTTAGAGGAGGAATGTAAAGAGGTGGGATTTGTTTGATAGTTGTTACTTCCAGGTAAAACAAAATAAGTTTACCTTGTGCATTGGCCAGTTTTTCTCCAAGCTTGCATGCTAAGTAGCACATGGCAAGATGGTCTTTTTACTTAAAACATATTTAGTATGCTCAAACTCTGTATACTCCCATGTGTCTGTCAGTTTGTTGTGCTGAGGCGGGGGCTTGCATGTTGCTGTGATGCTGAAAGTTATGCCACCAGTATTTCAGATACCAGCAGGGTCTACCATAGTGGACAGGTTTCAGCTGAGCTTTCAGAACAAAGCAGACTAGGGAGAAGGACCCACCTAGCAGCCCACTCCTGAAACAACTAGCTATTGAAAACCTTTTATGAATAGCAGAGAAGCACTGCCAAACATAGTGCTGGAGAATGAGCACCCCTCAGGTTGGAAGGCATTCCAAAGAAGACTGGGGAAAAGTTGCCCCCTCAAGGTTGAGTTGACCTTAATGATGGGAATGGAGTAAAGCCCCTGGGACCACTTTTTGCTGATGTGGCATGGCTCAAAATAAGAAGAAGCACAGCAGCTGCAACAATGGGCTGAAACATAAAAAGCTTGTGTGCATGGCACAGTGTTGGGTAGTGTTTCATTCTGTTGTACACAGGATCACTGAGTCTGAGCTGCCTCAACCACACCAAACAACAGCAAAGCTCTGTGTAAGGTTCCACTGGGAAGAAGAACAAAGCTGAGTAAAACATGATCGTTGCCTTTGTCTAACCATTAACTAAGTGAAGTGATAAGTTTACACACAAATTACTGAAAGATCCCTTATATAGATAAATAATGGTTCTAGCAGATTTATTCATCCTAACTGGAATAATAAGGCTTTGTTTCTGTGGAGCAAGGCCGCATTTATCTGTGGAAAAAGAAAACAGAAAGGTTATTGTTATAGCATCCATTGTTAGAGCATTCCATCCTATTTAAAAAAGATTAAAATGTCAACAACCATGAATATTTTTCTGTATTAATTCTGAAAAATGTCTTTTTTATTTTGAAGTGCTGGGGATCAAACCCTAATCCTTGTGCATGCTAGGCAAGTGCTGTACCATTGAGCCATACCCTCAGCCTTTGGTTTTTTTGAGACACAGTCTTGCTATTTAGCTTAGGCTAGACTTGAACTTGAAGTGTAGCTCAGGCTGGCTTCAAACTCAGGATCCCCTTCCTTCAGCTGCCTGCATGCTGGGATTCCAGGTGAGCACCATGCCCAACAAAAGTAATTCAACAACTTTAATGTTTCTCTTTTGAGAACCTTTAGGCATTCTAGGAAAAAATATATAATTCATGCTTTTGACTCAAGAAGTAATGTCCCTCTTCAGATATTAATGAATGAAGAAAAACATCATCCCTTAAAAGGGAAATGTACTACTTTCATTCTATAGAAGCAATTGGGACTCAGAGAAGTTTGTCTAATAGTTTGTAAAGGGAAATCTTAGGAGTCAAATCCAGTGCTGTCTGGCCTTCAAACCTTATTATTTATTTCCCTTATGGTGGGGCAGAGTAATTTTAGAAAATGTTTGTATTGTCCCTGACTTTTTTTTTTCTTTTTTGAGATGAGAGTGTCACTATGTTCCCCTGACTGGCCTTGAGCTCCTGAGCTTAAGCAATGCTCTTGATTCAGCCTCCCAGGTCGCTGTTACTGTAGGCATGTGCCACTGTGCTTGGCTTTCCCTGATTTTTATACCTTAAAATATGACTTGTCAAAGTGAAACGGGAAAAATAATTTTCCTGGATTTTAGAGAATTATACATACAAATACAGGAGACTATATGAGAGTAGAAACCACAGGACACTATCTGTTCTCTTTATCATCCCCAGTACTTGATACACACCTGACATGTAGGATCTCAGTAAAAATTTGCCCAATGAAGTCTACACAAACAATGTTTGGGAATAAGTAATGGGTGCACATGAACATTTTCAATATCTTATTGTTAGTTTTTGCAAGACAGTTCACAGTTATGATTCTGTAAAAAGGAAATAAGATAAAAGTTAATACAGGCCATTTGAAAGTAAGTCTTCTGTCTCCGTGAAATGGTCTGAACCTGTGTAAGGAGAGTTTCTAGATTTGTGAATGTATTTTTTAGTTAAATGTCAATGACTAATTCATCACATTGTGAATCAATTTGTAGATAATTGAGAATCTTCCCCTGCATAGGTGCCTGGTCATTCCTCAACAAATTCATTCCCTGAAGATGGCTAAAAAAGGTAGGTTTGAAAAAAAAATTAGACATGAAGAGAAAGCCTAAATATGTTTTATTCTAAGCACCTTACTTTATATAGGTGCACAATGCATCTTGAAAAACAAGGGAGGATTCTGAAATAAATAAGGATTCTGAAAGAAAGAAGCAGGGAAGGGGTGAGGGAGAGTTAAAAATCTTGGACTTTAGCCTTAGGTTGGCTATGTGAACTTGAGCCAATCACTTCTCTTTTTCTTTCCTTAGTCGCCTTATCAGGAAGCCAGAGATTTTGGCCTAGTTAACTGCTAAGGCACACCCAGATTCGATGTGCCAGAAGATGAGATTGGGGTCATTCTTGATATAAACAAAACCATTCTCTTCTCTGTCCACTAGGGGGTATTCTAGTACTAGTTCAATGGCCTCTGTCAGTCAGTTTATCCAATTTTATGGATGGAGTTTTTTCCTAAATTTATTCCCCTGAAAAACGTTCCTTATCTTTAACCTTCAAATTCAAGTTCATACTACAAAGTCTAAGATTTAATTCTGTTGTAGAAGTTGGATAAACCTAAGAAGAATTACCTCAATGACTTATATGTCTTAATAGGGAAATTAGAATCATAGAGCTATCTGCATAGTAAATAGCACCTTATGATTTTACTTGGGCCGAAAGGAAGGCCCTGAAACTCTTCTAAGAAAATAAAGTGTAACGAATTCCAATTTCCACAACAACAAAAACATGAATTGAAGAAGTACCAAATGTATGTGAAGACAACTATAAAACCACTCAAGAATGGAAAAAAAAATGTTTAAATAGAGATATACCATGTTCTTGGATAAGAAGACTCAGTATTGTACAAATTTAAAATTATGCCTTGACGTGGTTTGAATATAAAGTGTCCCCCAAAGGTCATGTGCTTTAATGTTTGGTCTCCAGCTGGTGGCGCTGTTTATGGAGGTCATAGAACTTTGAAGGACAGTTCTCAGCTTTGTAGAAGCGATGTCACTAGGGTGGACTTTTGGAGGTCTTTTTACCCTGGACTCCAGGCTTGGGTTGCTCTCTCTGTTCCTGGTCCACTATGTCATGAGTTTATCTCCCACAGACCCTGTCACTGTCATCCCTCCCTGCTGCCATTATGGACTGATTCCCTAGCCATGAGCTCTCGATAAACGTCTTTCCCCATAAGTATGTTTGGATTGGTTTTTCTGCTATAGTGACAACAGTTAATACATTCCCCATATAAATTCATGCATATGATATGATTACAATAAAACCCCGATGGGATATTTTTTGGAAACTTGACAAAATAGTTCTAAAATTCATTGAGAAAAACTAAGCTGAAAAAAGTCAAGGAAAAAAGATTTAACCTTTAAAATGGAAAAGGATGTGAACCACCAGATTTTAAAAGAAATGATAAAATAGCTGAAACTAAATAGTATTACACTGGCAACAAAATAAATGTACTAATAAAATAGCAATTTGGCAACAAAATTAAGCATTATGCCTTGGACTTGTGTGTGTTTCTCGTGTGTGTGTGTGTGTGTGTGTGTGTGTGTGTGTGTTACCCAGCACCCCAACACTGTTCTCAGTATGGAAGCTGGAAACGGGCTTATTTTTCTTTTTTGAGATAGCCAGGACATGGAGTACATAACTTGTTTGTCTGGTATGATTCTGACATTGAATCCAGAAGGAGTGATACATAGGAATAGAGCCCATCAAGTTATTTACAGAGATAGTGATGATGTTAATGAACCAGGAGAAAAGAGTATTAGGTGGCAATATCACTAGCAGCATTCTTAGCCAAGTTCTGGCAGCATTCAACCAAATTATGCCTACTATGATACTTGGCTGAATTTTCTGCTGCTAGCCTCCTTTGCCTCCTGTTTCCTGAGCCTGTTTTTTAAAACTTTCTCATAAATTTTGTGAGCTACTTGGTATCTCTTGATAAATTCCTTTCTGCTTAAACTATCAAGAATTGGTTGCTCATGCTTGCAACTACAAATCCTGACCTGTACAGAAACTGATAGTGGGGCATTAGTTACAAACAGCAGACTCACAGGGGAATGAGGAGAATCTGGTTATCCAGACTCATTATGTTTAAACATAATAAAGACTAATTAATATTCAAAGATGTGACTCTGGAAGCCCACGTTTGTAGTAGTAAAATAGCTCACAAATTAATGCCTTTGATGATAAGGATGAGGTGGGCCTTGGGGGACTTAATTGTGATTGTCATAGACAGTTTGGAGAGTATGAGGAATTCAAGAGCTGTGTGTTGAGAGCTGTGTTCCCTTGAGAGACTGCCCAGTGAAAATCTCCAGATTCTCATTTTAAAATGTAAACTGAAACCTGAATTGTGAATTTGCTGTAGGAAACTTTTATAGCCCCTAGGATCAAAATAGCTATAAACCAATATTTGTTCTTGCTGACTGCTGACTTGCAAATCAGTTGAATTCAATGCCTTACCTGGGTTCTTATATGAACATAATTTAAGGTGCTTATACAGAAAGAGCAGTACCTCTAAAATTGAAATGGTATATAGGGAAGAATTTGAGGAAATCAGAAAACTTCCACCCTCAAATTCTGAGCCATCTTATCAGCAGAAGCTTTTATTGGTGAGGTTATTTCTCGGTTGTTAAAGACATTGAAAAATCCTTGGCTTGAGAGTGTTACCTTATAAGTGGAAGCCATTTCTCTCAGGCCTTGCTCTAACCCTGCACTATCTCCAGATTTATAATTAGACTCACATTCTAGTATGATTCAAGAGGCAATTTATAGCTCAGTAGTAGAGTGCTTGCCTAGCATGAGCAAGGTCCTGGTTTGATCCCTGGCATTGAAAGAAACAAGGCAGGTATAAAGTGAAATTCAGAAAGATATGGCTCTAGGACCAAAAGAATCAGAGAACTTTGTTAATTAATTTGTGAGAAATGTTAGAATAGATTTTAAGAATGCTAAATGAAGATGAGGAGGCTATAGTTTGAGACTGGGTTGAGTTTACTACTAGGGTTTACAAGATATTCTAGATTAATAATTATAACTTGAAATGCTTTTGTTGGTTGATGGGTGCTGTAGAGTTGGGTCCAACTCATAGTGACCCTCAAAGAGTTTCCAATGGCTGAGGGTTTATAAGAAATTCTGGGTTAATTGTTGTGACTTGAAAAGCTGGGAATAATTCTTTATGCCTTGCTAAGTGTGGATCAAAATCTGGACTTAGTAGTGACTCACACAAAGTGAAAATGAGATGCAAATCTCCCTGGTAAAATGTAAAGGAATACATTTTCATATTTGAGGAAATAAGACTCCTAGAGTAGATTTACATCCCACCCAACCATCCATCTTAAAAGAAAAGGTACAGAAAATACTCTTCACAAAGTATGTGAGAAAGAAATCTGCAAGAATGGGGCCAGAATGGTGGAAAAAGACTTTGGAGAATATCATCTGTAGACCAAGAACAAGGGTAAAATGCTACACCTGAATTTGGCTCACTGAGTTTCATGGGGATGGGAGGATTCCACAGTGATATGATTTAAGTAGAAGCATTTGACATTTGCATGTGGCTCCTAACAACAACAACAACTTAAATGGTGGGAGGATCAGTGTAAAAATCAGAGTACCCTCACCCATAGATTCTTGAGAAATGATAAGCTGACGGAGCACCTAGAATCAAAATAGATGGGGAACTCACTAAGGTCCTACTGGAATTGAATAACAAATAAGCTTCCTGTCTTGAAAAGAGAGATATCTAATACCCAGATAGGGATCAGTTCTCAGGCACAGTCCCAAAGAAATCAGGATACCCTTAAGGAAGCACCTACTTGACATTTCCTCCTGGCATGTGGCATGCATGTGGCAGTTTATGAGGATAACTGTGAACAATGAGGCAGAAATAGTTTGCTTTCCTCTAGTTAGGTTCACTTCCTTGCTACACAATCATATTGCCTTTCATGCTCTGGGCCACAATTAAATCTGCAGAAAACGTCTTATTTTCTCAACTCCCAAGATACCACATTGAATCACAAGATTGTTAATATATGCAGTTGGGAACAAGAGAGTTAAAAACAGTGTCTTTGCAACCTGTGAAAAGACAGGTGAGAGTTAGAAAGCAGAAACTTTTCCAGGGTTTATAGTACACAAAACTTGTTTGGCTGATTTTAAAGTGAGAGGTAAAATTATACCTAGCTCTTTAGTAATATGAAGAGGTGCTATTTTGGTAAACCTCTCTGGATTCTAGAGACTTGTTACTGAGTCCCAGTGGAGCACCTAACTCTGCAACACGAGTGACTTTGCAATCAAAATTGCCCATCATGAGACACTATATTCAAATTGAAAGGTGAATATAGGACCTGGGTAGGGCAGGCCCTGAAGATAAGTAAAATTAATGGGCATATTGCTTATATTCTTTTCCTGCCTATTCCTGTAAAACTGTACCTCTTAAATGTACTTATAACTGCCTCACTGGATCTTCCCTGTGTCTGTCAGTTTGTCATGCTGTGAGGGCTTACATGTTGCTGTGATGCTGAAAGCTATGCCACAAGTATTTCAGATAGTGGCAGGGCCACCCATGGTGGACAGGTTTCAGCTAAGCTTCCAGACTAAGAAAGACTAGGGAGAAGGACCTGGCAGCCCACTCCCAAAACAATTAGCCATTGAAAACCATATGAATAGCAGAGAAGCACTGTCAACTATAGTGCTGGAAAATGAGCCCCACAGGCTGGAAGGCATTCAAGAAACAACTAGGGAAGGGTTGTCTCCTCAAAATGGAGTTGACCCTAATGACGGGACCGGAGTAAAGCCCCTGGGGCCTTTTTGCTGGTGTGGCATGACTCAAAATAAGAAGAAATGTGGTGGCTGCAACAATGGGTTCAAGCATAAAAAAATTATGTGAATAGCACAGTGCTGGGTAGTGCTTTGTTCTGCTGTACTTAGGGTCACTAAGAGTTGGATCCAACTTGACAGCACTTATCAACAATAAGCCTCACTGGATATTCACTGTGAGCAATTACTTGAGAGGAAACAATAAAAATCTTGTTTTACTGATGCTTCTTCCTGGCTTGAAGTGGACTATTACAACATGTACAGTTCACCCAAAGACCCAGAAAGACCATGATAAAAGACAATTCTCACAATGAACAGAAAGTGAAACAATATACCTCTTCTAGTTCAATTTGCCTGGAATTAACACTGGCTAGTGGTTCAGTATGGGAGAAGGACATAGCAATCCACTCCCGAGGCAATCCAGAAACAATCAGCCATTGAAAACCCTATGAGGGTCACTATGAGTCGGATACGACTAGATGGCACCTAGTTTTCCCGGGCAGTCTCCCATTCAAGTACTAACCAGGCCTGACCCTGCTTAGCTTCCCAGATCTGACAGGGTTGAATGCCACAGTAGTACGGCTACAGGGTGCACAGAAGATAGACATTTAAAACACATACTTGCAGAATGCAGAAGAGAGAAGAGAATGCTACACCATTATCTAATCCTTTAGTTGTTGGCTTATGGCGTGGTAGGAAAGCATAATATTCAGGGCAACAGCAGCCCACCAACCCATATGGGATTACTTGAACATTGTAAAAACAGGAAAGGCCATATTCTATATAATGGCTATTACAAACCCTGGTATCTTTAAGTTCTAGCTCCAACCGGAACTTACACAATTGAGATATTCTTTTCCTGCTTCCTTATCCTACTAGGCTTTATTTATACACCTATCTACAAACTTCACAATAACACAAATGATTCTTTATGACTCTGGATTGACTACAAGTGGACAGTGACTGGAACAAAATCATGAAACGTAAAGTATAGATGAGAGAACACAAGTGGTCAGGAAAAGCATACAGCCTTGTCTCTGCCTTTTGCTACAATTCCCAATGCTAATTTGGGTTGTTTTCTTCATTATATAGACCAACACATGAGTGTGGAGAATGAGACAGTTGTACATTGCAGAATGGCAGGTGCCAGGACTGTGTGGGTATGCATGTATGTGGATACCTGCCATAGCCCAAAACATTTCTAACATATATTACTAATCATCTATATTTACATTTTCTAAGATATCATTCAATCAATTCAATCATTCAATTCAATCTAATTGATGGAATTCAGGGCAGTGCTAATGGAAGTTTAGGGGTAAGGGAGGAAGCCCCAGGAGCCTCATGTAAGTAGTACCTGCTAGATAATTCTGCCAATATATAAGGCAGGGATTGCCTTACTTGTTCCAATATTCCCTTCTTTGACCCCCATCCTTGTCACTCTGTGTGTTGAAAGAATTTTTTCCCTGTACCTGTACATTCCTTTTTCTCTTATTCATTTACGTAGAGCAAATGTAGTAGGAGTTGAGCCCTTTTTTTTTTTTTTTTTTTTTGCAGTACTGGGGGTTGAACCCAGAGCCTCATGCTTGCATGCTTTGCAAGTGGTATACCACTGAGCTGCACCCCCAGCCCATTTTTTTTTTTTTTTACTTTTTGAGACAGGGTCTCATTAAATTACACAGACTGCCTCTAGTCTCAAACTTGTGATTGTCCTGCCTCTGCCTCCCCAGTTGCTGGGATTACAGGCTTGCACCACCATGCCTGGCCAGAGTTGAGCCTTTTAAACATAATTTTTGACCCTTGAATTAAAGTTTAAAAAAGTTTTGTTAAAGTGACAATTTCTTGCAAACTATAAAAAGTTGACTGTAGGGAGTTTAAATATATATTTAGTTGTTTGTATGTTTGAAGCTGACTCATGGAATTCTATCATTAAAAAAAAGTTGTAGCAATTGCTAGGAACCCACACAATGGATTTTGTAATATACCTTCATGGAATTCCTGCATATATATATATATATATATATATATGTGTGTGTGTGTGTATATATATACATACATATATACATATATATACAGTGTATATATATATACATATATATGTATATATATACATATATATGTGTGTGTATATATATATATGTGAAAGAATGAGTGGGTTTCTTGAAACAGAGAAACTGCACTGAGGTTCAAGGTCTGAGCAGCATATCTGCCTCAGATTCAGGGAGTTGTAGTAATTATAGTACTTAGTTCGTGGCATTTGTCTGTCTGAGGCCTCATTTTTATTTTCCTCTGTTTCTGATCCCTAATTCCATCTGTCCCTCCTATGGGCACCCATGAATGTTTTTATAATACATATTTTGTAAATGCTGTAAGTGGTAGAATAATACCCATACAACTACAAGGAAGGCCAGTTAATATGACTATTTTTCAAACTTATGCACCCACCACTAAGGCCATAAAAGAAGAAAAGGAAGATTTTTACCAGTTTTTGCAGTCTGAAGTTGAATGAACAGGCAGTCATGTTGTACTGATAATTACTGATGATTGGAATGCAAAAGTTGCAAACAAAGAAGAAGGCTCAGTAGTTGGAAAATATGGCCTTGGTGAGAGAAATAATGCTGAAGATCGCATGATTGAATTTTGTTAGACCAACGACTTTTTAATTGCAAACACATTTTTTCACCAATTGACTGTACACATGGAATTCACCAGATAGAACATACAGGAACCAAATTGACTACATTTATGGAAAGAGACA
The DNA here is from genome assembly GCA_007922755.1 of Pedetes capensis. Classification (NCBI taxonomy): domain Eukaryota; kingdom Metazoa; phylum Chordata; class Mammalia; order Rodentia; family Pedetidae; genus Pedetes; species Pedetes capensis. The sequence goes on from VMDO01015498.1 coordinate 38,478, forward strand.
ATGACAAACCACTATATTAGAAGTCTGAACAAGACCAGGTATTGATTATGGATGAGCCCATCAACTGTTCATATGTAGGTTCAAGCTGAAACTGAAAAAAATTAGAGCAAGTATACAAGAGCCAAGGTATGACCTTGAGTATATCCCGCTTGAGTTCAGAGAACTCAAGAACAGATTTGATATATTAGACACCAATGACCAAAGACCAGAGGAGTTGTGGCATGACAGCAAAGATATCACTCATGAAGAAACCAAAAGGTTATTAAAAAGACAAGAAAAAAGAAAAGACCAAATTACATGTCAAAAGAGACTATGAAACTTACTCTTAAACACTGAGTAGATAAAGTAAAAGGATGACATGATGAAGTTAAAGAACTAAACAGAAGATTTCAAAGGGCAGCTTGAGAAGACAAAATCAAATATTTTAAGGACATGTGCAAAGAGTTGGAGGTAGAAAACCAAAAGAGAAGAACATGCTCTGGTTTTCTCAAATTTAAAGAATTGAAGAAAAAAAAATCAAGCCTCAAGTGCCAATAGTGAACGATTCTACCAGGAAAACATTAATGATGCAGAAAACATCAAAAGAACATGGAAGGAATACACAGTCATTATAGCAAAAAGGATTGGTGGATGATCGACCATTTTAAGAGGTTGTATATGATCAGAAACCAATGGTACCGAAGGAAGAAGTGGAAGCAGCCTTGAGGCAACTGGCAAAACACAAGGCTCTAGGAATTGATGGAATATCAATTGAAATGTTTCAACAAACAGATGCAGCACTGGAGGTGCTCAGTTGTATATGTCAAGAGATTTGGAAAATAACTACCTGGGTAACTAATTAGAGAGATTCATATTTGTGCCTACTCCAAAGAAAGGGAATCCAAATGAATGTAGAAATTATCAAACAATATCATTAATGACATATGCAAGTAAAGTTTTACTAAAGATCATTCAAAAGCGACTGCAGCAGTGTATTGACAGGGAACTGCCATAAAATCAAGCTGGATATAGAAGAGGGCATGGAATCAGGGACATCCTTGCTGGTGTCAGATGGATATTGGTCAAAATCAGAGAATATCAGAAAGATGTCTATGTTTTGTTGACTATGGAAAGGCATTTGACTGTGTGGATCACAACAAATTATGGATAACACTGCAAAGAATGGGAATACCAGAGCACTTAATTGTACTCATGAGGAATCTGTACATGGATGAGGAGGCAGTCATTCAAAGAGGACAAAGAAACATAGCTTGGTTTAAAGTCAGGAAAGGTGTGTATCAGTGCTCTATCCTTTCATGGTACCTCTTCAAGCTCTATGCTGAGCAAATAATTCGAGAAGCTGGACTTTATGAAGAAGAACATGGCATCAGGAGCAGAGGAAGACTCATTAACAACCTGCATTATGCAGATGACACAATTTTGCTTGCTGAAAGTGAGGAGGACCTAAAATATTTACTGATGAAGATCAAGGAACATAGTCTTCAGTATGGATAGGACCTCTACATCAAGAAATCAAAAATTGTTGCAACTGAGTCAGTAAGCAACTACATGTTAAATGGAGAAAAGATTGAAGTTATCCAATATTTTGTTTGGCTTGGTTCTCCAATGAACACCCATGGAAGCAGCAGTCAAGAAATCAAAAGAGGCACTGCATTGGGAAAAGCTGTTGCAAAAGACCTCTTTAAAGTGCAGAAAAGTAAAGATTTCACATTGAAAATGAAGGTGCACCTGACTCATGTCATGTTACTTTCAGTCACATCACATTGTTGTGAAAGCTAGACATTGAACAAGGGATACAGGAGAAGAACTGATGCTTTGGAATTGTGGTGCTGGAGATGAATACTGATTATACCATGGACTGCCAAAAAAACCATTCGGTCCATCCTAGAGGAAGTACAACCAGAGTGCTCCTTGGAAGCAAGGATGACTAGACTGAGTCTTACATATTTCAGACATTTTGTTTGGAGGGATCAATCCCTGGAAAAGGACATCATGTTGGGAGAGTCGTGGGTCAGTGAAAAAAAGGAAGACTCTCAACTAGGTAGATTGACACAGTGACTGCAACAGTGGATTTAAACATAAAAAAGATTGCGTGCATGGCATAGTGTTGGGTAATGTTTTGTTCTGTTGTTTGTAGAGTCGCTGTGTTTGGAGTTGACTTGATGGCACCTAACAACATAATTATTTCCAATAATATCCATTAAATCAAAGGAAACAAACCAGCATAACAAAATCAGTTAAAGTGTTCCTTACTGAAGACCAAGTAGGAATCTCAAGTTTCTATAATTTAATAATTTCCTTGGCATCCTAGTTGTAGGGGAATTCCAACAGAGTATATCCTGCTGAGGTATAATCACATTATGGTTGCCTTTGGGATGCCAGAGAGGGTGAGTGCTACATAAATACACCATGACTTTTAGCACTAGACCTGCTAAAATATGCCATAAATGTGATGACACTCAGCCCCCTGTGTTGATGTACTCCCAGCTGTTCTGCATTTCCTTACCTTTCTCACCTACCTCCAAGTGGTCATTTAGTAGTACCAATTCTACCTTTGAAATGTCTCTTGAATCCTCTATCTCCAAATATTTTGAATGTACCTTTCCTAGCTGAGTCCCTTATCAAGTCTCCATTGAACATCTGGAATAGTCTTTAAGTAATCAGCTTTCCAGGATGAATACCTATTAAACTGCTTCTGCTTTTTCCCCCATTTTATTGACATTCCAAATTGCCACAAGAAGTACCTCTCTAAATATTCTAAAGATCTAAGTATACCCTTCTCCTGCTTGAATAGTTTCCAAATGGATCTCCATTGCCTACAGGATGAAATTCAAGCTTTTAAACATGACATTTAAGGCCCTATAGATTATAATATTAAATTATCTTTCCAGATTTATCTTTTTTCTCTCCTACCATACCCTACAAAGATGTGGGATGTGCATGAGAACATCCACGTAATGATTCCACAATCCAGCCTAGGCACACAGCATGTCAATCAGAGAGACAGCTGAGAACTGTTCTTAATGACCTGCTTCTGACTTTATTTAGCCTTGGCCTAAAAGATATCCTTGGGAGAAGGACCTGGCAATCCACTCCCAAGGCAATCCCGAAACAGTCAGCCATTGAAAACCCTAAGAGGGTCGCTATGAGTCGGATACCGACTCGACGGCACCTAACAACAACAACAACAACCATACCCTAGGCCATGATTGTTGTTGTTGTTAGGTGCTGTCGAGTTGGTATCCAACTCATAGTGACCCTCATAGGGTTTTCAATGGCTGACTGTTTTGGGATTGCCTTGGGAGTGGATTGCCAGGTCCTTCTCCCATTTTTGTGGTGCTGGGAATTGAACTCAGGACCCCAGAGACTGCAGCGCAGAGCTCTACCAACTGAGCTAAATCCCAGCCCCGGCCATGATTAATCAAGTTAAAAAAGTCATGTAAATAACATCCATCAACATTCTGAGTTTTAAAATTGATAATAGTGAATGAATTGAAAGGATTTGTGTATGGTATGATAAAATGTACATTACTCAAATACAATTCTATTAGTTATGGAAATTTTATTCTATGTATTTTGTTTTGTCAATGAAGTTCAAATTCTTTTGATAGCATGTGACAGAAAGCTAATTTGCATTAGCTGTGACAAAAATTAGATATTATTGCCTTATAGATTGCAAGGAGGGTTAAAAAGCCCACCCAAGAGATGAGCAGGGCTATAGTTGCACCTCAAGGACAATGGAAGGAATACCATTGCCATCAAGGTTCCCTTTATCCACTTTATTGGCTCCTCCTTGCATGTTAGCCTCCTCCTCCATTCCTACTACAGACTGAGGTTCCTCACAAAGCAGAAAATATGGATTCCAACAGCTCTTGGGGTCAGTGTCCTTTAACAACCATGCGGCTGACTCTCTTTCTTGATCTAGTTTGAAAAATCCAGATGAAGGTCTCTGATTTTACTGGCTTAGGTCAGATGTCTATCCCTAGTTCAGTCAAGTGTGATGGGGCAGGGAGAAGTAGGATCATGTAAGTACAGAAAAGTTCTGACCATAGCCATGTGGATCATGGCAGGGAAAGGGATACCAGTACTTAGGCAAGACAGCTTTTGGGGAAGGTAATAGCATAGACACCTGCTATAGTACGTAATTCTTAAGAATTTTAATGGAATTAAAATTAAAAAGCTGAAACTTCTATAATTAATTATATTGCACTTCAACTATAATTACTAATGAATCCAGGTCTGCTAACACTGTAGCTGGCTCTATCTTAACAGATTTTTTGGTCTGCTTGGTCTACAAGTTTGTACTCACATTTGCTTATTCTATCTAACTTTTTGTTTGCTTTCTTTTAGATATCTAATTTATTGGTTCCAAATACTGATAATTTTGTTTCCCAATAGTCATAGCTCATATTTGTTTTTTTGCTTGTTTTATTCACCAGAATGTCCAGAATCATAAAGTAATTATTTGTGTTATTGTGAAGTTTGTAGATAGGTGTATAAATAAAGCCTAGTAGGATAAGGAAGCAGGAAAAGAATATCTCAATTGAGTGACTGTGTAAGTTCCGGTTGGAGCTAGAACTTAAAGACACCAGGGCTTGTAATAGCCATTATATAGAGTATGGCCTTTCCTGTTTTTAAAATATTGAAGTAATTCCATATGGGTTGGTGAGCTGCTGCTGCCCTGAGATATTATGCTTTCCTACCAAGCCATAAGCCAATAACTAAAGGATTAGATAATGGTGTAGCATTCTCTTCTCTCTTCTGCATTCTGCAAGTATGTGTTTTAAATGTCTATCTTCTGTGCACCCTGTAGCCGTACTACTGTGGCATTTGACCCTGTCAGATCTGGGAAGCTAAGCAGGGTCAGGCCTGGTTAGTACTTGGATGGGAGACTGCCTGGGAACACCAGGTGCTGTAGGCTTGGGAGAAGAACCCAGTAACCCAATCCCCCAAAAAAATCAGCCATTGAAAACCGTATGAATAGGAGACAAGCACAACAATGATGTTTCATCTATTGTACGTAGGGTCACTATAAGTCAGACACTGTCTTGATGGCACCTAACAACATCTGCACTGTTCCTGTAAGTTTGCAATTAAAATAGTTTAAAATATGGAAGGGTGAGGGAGATCAGGGAAAGAGACACTGGATAAAGAAATTATAAAGAAATTTCTGTTAATTTTTTACATGTGCTAATGGTGTTATGCTTATGTTTTTAAAAAGTCTTCCCTTTGTAGGTGGGTGTGGTTGTGGACACCTATAATCCCAGAACTTGGGAGGTAGAGGAAGGGGGACCACAGGTTCTTGGCAAGCCTGGGCTACACAGTGAGTTCTAGACCATCCAGAGGGAGGTAGTGAGACTATGTCTCAAAAAAACAAGGACTAGTGATACAGCTCAGGGGTAGAGCACTTGCCTAGCACAAGTAAGGCTCTGGGTTAGATACTCCACATTACAAAAAGAATAGCCTTCTCTTTGTAGATCAAATATTATATTTAGATTGCTTCACAAAAATCCAGTGAGGGCTGAAGAAAGTGGGTGGGAGCTGATGAAAAAGGCATGCCTGTGAGGTGACAAACATATCTGAGGAATGGCTCATTGTATTTGTCTCTCTACTCTTGCATTTGTAAAATTTTCCATGAGAAAAAAATCAACAAATAAGTTACATTTATTTAGTATTGCCTCCCTGAGGTCACGTAATTAATTTCCTTAACTTTACAGTTGGAGAAGCATGGGGCAATCCACTCCTGAAGTAATCCTGAAACAACCCACCATTGAAAACTCCATGAAAAGCAGAGAAGCACTGACATAGTGGTGGGTATGGCACAGTGTCAGGGAGTATTTCATTCTATTGTACATAGGGTTGTTATAACTTGGATTCAACTCAATGGCACCTAACAACAACAACAACAATGACAACAATTTTAAGGTTGGAAAAAAATCTGATTATAAAGGATTCAGTCAGTAGAAAAAAGGAGTTCAGAATCTCACCGGTAGTTATGTGACCTGGGGAAAATTACATAACTTCTATGAGCCTTTTTTAGTCATCTGTATGATGAAACTAATAGCACATGTTGTGAAGGATTTTATGAGAATTAAAGGAAGTGCTACCTATGAAGTGCCTACCACAGTGAGGAGAGTCACTGTTATTAAAATCTCTATATCCCATGGCTTGTAGTGGCCCAGTCCCATCTAGAGCATAAATTTCCCAGTGAATAGTTCTGCCATATTATATTACTTCTTCTAAGTAAAAGATTTCTGGTTAATACAAGCTGAACTGAAGAGAAAAGAAACACCTGAATGGAAATTATTTGACGGCTGTAAGAAGTGGTTTTACCTGAGAAAAGATTTGTTTGCTTAGGTATGATACCATATCATATCTTCAATAATGGCATCAATCTAGTTTCTCACCTGACAGTAGTGGCCTGACTATACCCTTCCCTATGTCTACCTGTGTTTCCACAAGGGCTGGGTTAAATGAAAGGAAATCCACTTCAGAGGCTTTCTATTTTTAAATCTGTAGCAAGAGGTCCCACATGCAATACAACTAACTTCATGGTAATCTGGCTCTCCCAAGGTCACCCTGATAGACAGGGGTCAAAATTTCTAGATCTATATGTTTGATTTTAGAGAATATATTGTTTTAAGATTTTTATGCATTGGGGAAGATGGTTTCCACTACAAAGTATACAATGAACAATATTGTCTTTCTTCTAGAATCAACAATAAGGTATGCTCAATTTATCATCACATGGACTATTGATTCCTTTCTTTTTTCTTTATTTTTTTCAGACATCAGTTTCAGCAAACTGGAAGTCCTCTGCCAGATGCCCCTGGCATTCCAAATTTCTTATCATCTGATTTAAGAAAGAACTGTTGTATGTATTTATTGGCATGATTCAGTTTGCTCTCCATTTTTATAACTTTTCTTACTTCTTTCTTCTTCCCCAGTAATTTTTGAAATTTTTCACAGGAAAAGCAAAGAAGATAAGATGTTTCTATTTTCTGTTCTTGTTGGTAGAAGTGAGGGAGAATATATCATGGGACCGATGAATTCAAATAAAACTAAAAGCCTTTACCCTAGTCATTCTGCTGCTATATCAATGGAAAAAGTCAATTTCACTTAAACATTAAACACTGTGCTAGATGCTAAGGATATAGATGATTCAGATAATATATCAGTTCAGTATATCTGCCCACAGAGAGAGTTTAACAGGTTTGGAAGATGGGTATCAAAATATCTATGATAAAAAGTCAGAATATAACTGCTAAATGGGTAATAACGGAATGCTTTGCAAGAAAAGAGAAGATCTGAATGAATGGCAAACTTTTCAAAAATAAAGTGGCAGGTGAATAGGGCCTTAAATGACTTTACTTTAGCAGACCAATAAGCAGAATTTGATTTGCCACTCTAAGACTGTTGGTGGCTCCAGCATACAAAAGAAATGGGAAAGGACAGGACATGTTCTGAGAATACCGCTGTGGCATCAACTGCCAACTGCATTTCTACCTAAGAGTTTATTCTCACCTTTTGGAAATAAAATATAAAAACAGGTAAGTATGGTGGCACACACCTGTAATCCCAGGATGGAAGAGGTGGAGGGTAGAGGCAGAAGACCATGAGTTCGAAGCTAGTCTGGGATGCATAGTAAGATGTCAGGAAAAAAAAAAAAAAAGTAAAATCACGGAGGATAAAAATAATCAGATCAAACCAAAATTAAATGAATAACAATATAGAGGATTCAGGATGAATTCATTCTGCTTCAGAACTCATGTGTCAAAGGAAGAGATTATATATATCTTTACAACATGAATGTGGCCATTCATTCAACAAATATTTAATGATCCCTACCTAGCGCTGGGCACTGGGAAAGATGCTGGGGACAAAGCAACAAGCAAGACAACCAAAGTATCTGAGATCACAAGTTTGTATTCTGACTAGGGAAACTGTCTTTAAGCAATTAGTTATATTGTAACAACTGTGATAAGTGATGTGAGAAGAAGATGCTAGGGGAACACCTACCCACCAGTTGTCTGGGGGATTAGAGATGTCTTCCCTGAAGCAGTGACACTTGAGCTGAGGACTGAAGAGAGAGTAGGGGAGCAGGGATCCCAGTTAAGGCTGAGGGCAGGGGAGGAGTGTTCAGGGCAGGGGAAACAAGACTGGTGTTAGGACCAGTGTGGATGGCCCAGGGCGAATGAGCAAGCTAAGGAGGTGGGGAAGCCTCTTTGTGTGGGGTCTTGCAGGGCCTCTTTCAGGTTTTGGGTCATTAACTTCGCACACCAGGAAGCCACTTTTTTTTTGAAAGGTTGCTCTGAGGGCAAAATGAGGAAGGATCAAAGTGAGACAAGAATAGATGTGGAAAGAACAGTCCAAAGGCTACTGAGACTTATGGAGAATCCAGGCAAAGAAGTGAGGGTGACTTGTACTAGGGTGGACCCAGTGGGGATAGGAAGAGAGGTTGGGAAGAGGAGGGCAAGATTAGAAGAGAAATCATGGCCTGACAAGACCAGATTACTTCTAGTTATATCTCCTTTTCCTTCACACTAGAATCGTCACACTCCAAAGTGGGCCCACAGTCAGACCAGAATGTCAAGAATCAGTCATCCTTTCTTAATCCCTACATACTGAAACTGTGTAGAATGTGACTTGTGGGGTCACACCCTAAGCATTCTCAATCCTTTGCCAGAACCTTGTTCTCAACTTTAAACAGAGCCGTGGGAACGCATTCCAAGAAGACCTAAAAGAAAATAGAAAACCTATAATCAGCTAGAAAGAAAAGGAAGATGAGTATATAGGGGTTACCAGTATTAAATTAGAGAAATACATTGGCACAAGTTACCCAACTTTTCTTGCTTTGGGTAGAGATGAAATAACTCTTCAGAGAGAATCTTAGTTGCAACTCTGAGGTTCTTATCTGCTGGAGGAACACCTATTACTAAGGCCTGGCCACTGTAGTCACTTAGTAAATATTTGTTGAATTGAAGCGTAAATTCAACAAAGTGTAAGATAGGCTGTCCAAAGGTCCCATGGGCTGCATATTCTCAGCAAATTAGGTAGAGTCCCCAACTTCTATCATTTTGTTACAAAAAGGAGAAGGAAACAGGGTACAGTTAGGGTTTGGCTGCTGTTGTGGAGATAGGAACTTTGTGGCATATAAAGTAAGCTTTGGGTCAGTAGCTCTAGTGATAACTGGCTGACCTTTGACAAGTCTGTTTCTTTGTTTTCTCAGTTACAAAGTCAGGGGATTACTGGTATATAAAATGGAAACCAAGTGGAACTTTTGGTCTAAAAAACATGGAAAGCCAGTCTGATAAAGTTATATAGATTTGAGAAGGGAGAGAAGAGAAAGGGAGCTAGTTATTGAAGGCAACAGGAAGTTGTCTTCACTACATTTTGAAGAATCTGAGGCAGACAGGATCCAAATTTGGATTACTTCTCTGGACTCTTGACTAGGAAATGATTGCTACCACCTATTTTTATTCACATTAACATATGTTACTGCCTAAAACAAGTATTCTCTCTTCACTACAGTCCTCAGTTTCCCAATGAAAGTTACCTAGAAAGTTTTAGTTACCTAGAAACTCAGGAAACCAAGCACTCTTGCCAAGGACTTGGGTCCATCTGAGTTCCTTCAACCTTGCCTCCTAGGACCTTCCCTCTAGCAGGCAGACCTCAGGTTCTTTCTAGGTTCCTCAGTCTTCTAGAACAAAGGGAAATATATATATTTCTTAAACTCTAGCAATAAATATAATTTTTATAACTTTCAGTGAATTCTGTTCTCTCCATGTGGAAGTAGATGTATACACTAGGTAGGGCAGGATCTTCCTGGATATCTGGCTCTGCAAATAGTGGTGTCTTGAACCAGTGGAGTTCAGTGGGCTTGGGCTAGAAGAAACAGGAAACTGAAGCAGGGGTAATCATAAGTATTTCAAAAGGGATGAAGGCAATGGCTGAACCCTTTTAATGTTTCAATCAGTACAGAAATTTAGGGCAACACTTCATCACAGTCTGCTTACCTTACTTAAAATTCTGATGGGAAAGCTTTTCTCTCATCTTTTATATTGAAATTATCAGAATGGGCAAGCATAAGCTCAAAGAGAGATTTCTAACAAAGAGCCTGTAGATAAAAACATACTTGTTAGAAAATAAATTTCAACAAAGAGCCTTTAGACATTGCATAGTTCTCTTTTCTTATAACAGATATTCAAGTTACTTCTTGGATGGGCCCCAAAGTCCTTGCTAAAGAACAATAGACGATAGTAACAGTCTCCTAGTTGCATTAGTAAAAAAAAATAAAAGTGGTTTCAGGGGGTCTTTGATCATAAGGGACTTTTTTTTGGTGGTATCCTATAACAGGGGTTCACATAGAAACATGAAAAACTCCCAATAAGCATAAGTTTGTTGTTGTTGTATAAGTTTAGGGTAGCATAAAAAATTATTCAGTTGGATTTATTTGGATCACTTTGAGGGATAGACTCAGGCCTATTTTCATCTGGATAAACAGCAATCTACTTACTGGCTTGTCCCGTATGTCTCCAATAGGGTTACCATGGTAATTGTACAGATTTTCTGGTTTGCTAATATTAACAGTCTTTATCTTGATTACTAATGTAATTATGTCAGGTGCTGTCAAGAAAGGGTCCAACTGATAGCGACCCTGTGTACAACAGGACAAAATACTCCCTGACACTGTACCATGCCCAGCACTATTGTCAGTGCTTCTCTGCTAATCATAGAGTTTTCAATGGCCGATTGGTTAGGAAGTGGATTCTCAGGTCCTCTCCCTAGGCTGCAGCACTTGATGTTCCCAGGTGTTTCCCTTCCAAGGACCAACCAGCCCACCCTGCTTAGCTTCCAAGATCAAGTGGGATCAGATGCCAGGGTGCTATGGCTGCAGACAATGTAATTATAGTGGGCTTGGAATTCTAGAGACATAGTTACTCTACTTGGATGAGTTTTCCTTGTTAAGGTCAGAATTGTATGTTTGCCACCCAACCAGTCTCCACAAAGAATCACCTCTAGAACTGTACTATGTAATGTTGTATTCATTATCCACATATGGCTATTTAAATTTAAATTAGTGAAAATTAATTAAAAATTTAAAATTCAATTTCTGCATTTCAAGTGCCATATTTTGGCTTTGCTTTTCCTTCCTTCCTTCCTTCCTTCCTTCCTTCCTCTCTCTCTCTCTTTCTTTCTTTCTTTCTTCTCCTTCTCCTCCTCCTCTTCTCCTCATTATTATTTTTGGTGCTGGAGATAGAACCCAAACCCTCTTGTGTGCTAAAGCCCACATTATACTATTGAGCTATGGCCCCAGCCTCAAATGCTCAATAGCCATATGGAGCAAGCCTGTTGAACTGCACAGTTATAGAACAATTCAATCATCATAGAAATTCTGTTGGACAGCATTGCTCTAGAAGAATCATTTATCTGTAAACATATCAGTTCTTAATTGAATTTGTAATTCATTTAAGACACCTAGCCTAAATCCTTTCAGCCTTACAAAAAAAGCAGGAACAAAGCAAACAATCCCTTCTCTCAACTACTAAAATGACTTTTTTGTACCATATTTTATTCAGGGCTTTTAGTAATTGGGATTTTTTTTCTGTAAATTGCTCAAAAGTAAAAATTATGCTCCAGTGTAGCTCCAAGTAGGGAGAAGAAGAGTGAAATTTGGGGAATGATCCATATTGGAAACATAATCCTCAGTGTTCCAGAATTTGAAAAGAGTCTTGGACAAAGGCCCCCCATATCTGGCAAGAATTTAGGGAATCTAGGAAAGTCCTTTGTCTTGCCTCAGTGTGTACACTGATACATGAAATTCCTTCAAAAGGTAAAAGGAATGAATATTAGGTAACTAGATATAAAACTTCAGTATAGATACTCTTGAGAAAAACACACTAAGCTTTACATTACTCATATGTATTACTTTCCAGTAGGTTTTCATAGGAGATGAAAGTTTCAAGTTGCTAAATTTCCAGGTTAAGGTCAAAGTAGTAGAGGAGAAAGGATCAGAAAGTCTGGAGGAAAGATAGATTTTTTACTGCCCAATTTTGCAAAACTTTGGCTTGTTGTTGGTAGGTGCCATCAAGTTGAATCCAACTGATAGTAACCCTAATAGGATTTTCAATGGCTGATGATGTTGGAATTGCTTTGGGAGAGGATAGGTATTTAGAGATTATAAAATGACAATTGAATTGCAGGATGTCCAGTTCTGGTTTCTTTTTGCTTTGAAAAATGTGGTTCTAGACTGAGCAAATTTACTCACAGCTCAAGAATGCTCAATACTAGTTTAGGGTAGTATCTTAAACCACACATTATTTTTATTGACACTAAATTACAGAATTCTAGAGTTAGAGTCTGAGGAATTTTGAGTAGCAACTTGTTCATTCAAGCCAAGAATTGGAAAATTATTTTCTTCTAGACTTTAGGGGGACATTTCAGGGATATCACAAAACTTTACCTGAATTTTAGTTTCTAAATTGCAAAAGCCACTAGATTACAATAGAAGCTTCTTGTCTGTTATCTTTTTGTCTCCCGAATATGGCAAAATACCTTATGTTTGTAGAGTAT
>VMDO01015499.1:0-50951 GCA_007922755.1 Pedetes capensis
TCCTATGGTTGCTTATTGCAGTAAGAGACACATTGCCATTAATCCTCCTTGAAATAATGTCTCTGACTACAAACATCATCTTATTGCTTTCCTTTTTCCCCCAGTTATCTTACTGTGTAAGTAATTTTTAGTGTATAACTTAATGGATCTCATTATGACATTTCCCTTTTGCTGTACATTGCTCATATTCACCTCCCCCATTACCCTCACATTACCCCTCTCCATACCAATGCTCCCTCTTCTACTTGCATGTCTTCTTGTGTGTCTTGTTTGCATGTCTGTCTGTCTGTCTGTCTATCTATCTATCTATCTATCTATCTATCTATCTATCTATCTACATTCTGATTTTGCCTTAAGGACAAAATATGTGATATTTCCTTTCCTTTCTCACATTACTCTTTCTTCTTGCCCGCTCCTCCTTACTTTAGTCCATTATCTTTCCCTACATGGCCCCTTCTACTTTCATGACCTATGTGTACACATTGAAGTCTAACATCCACATATGAGAGAAAGCATGCACCATTTTTCTTTCTGAGTCTGACTTATTTCACTTAAAATGATTTCTAGTTCCATCCATTTTCCAGTGAACTTCATAATTTTGTCCTTCTTTATGGGTGAATAAAATTCCATATATATATATATATATATATATATATATATATATATATATATATATATATATATATATTTCCTTACCCACTCATCTGTTGATGGACATCTAGGGTGATTCCATATCTTGAGTATTGTGAATAATGCTACAATAAACATGAATGAGTTTTGGGGTCCACTCTGGCCTGGGAAAAGACCACAGAGCTTCACCACAACTCCAGTACATTTGGGGACCCTTGAAGGGCAGGCAAAAGCTGGTTGGTGGCACCAAGAAGGACCTCAGGAGGCCTTCTTATATAAAATAAACAGGAACTTTACTAAGCTACTCCTTTGCAGGAGAGCCTAAATGTTTCTAGCCGACAGCACAAGTTACTGCTGTTACGATGGAATAATAGCTCTGTATCAAAGTGACAAACAGCTCTGGTGTCCTCACTGGTTGCACTGATGGTCCAGTGATGTTGCCTCTCACTCATTGTCTTCCCTCTCACCTCCTCCCTGGAATGGGGGGATTCAGAGCTCTTCTTGGCTTGCTAGAGGTCTTCTTTCTTGACTCTTGGAGTCTTGCCTCTCGGCAACTTGATTGTAGGTCTGGATGATCAAAACCACCAAAAGCCAAGTGTAGGGTGTGACAATCAGAGTCAAGATGGTTGGGAAGAAAGAAATGAAAGGACACCTGGCATAATCGGTGGCTTGCTTACATACACTCTAGGTGGGGTGTGGGCCAGGGTGCAACCAATCAGAGAGTGGCTCATGCCAGGAGGAGCAGCTCTCCATGTGAGGCCTTGGAAAAGTGCACTTATTATTAGGGAGTTAGGTGCAGGCTGGACCAATCACTGAGCTTTATTTAGTAACCAATCAGGCTGAAAAAGGCCACATCAGAGCTGGGCTGTTTGGAGGCCATCTTGTATCACTGTATGGGAGGGGTAGGAGCAAAGTAGGTGAAAGGTGAACTGGGACTTGGGTATCCATATTAGCTTTTAGGGAGTCAAATAGGTCCCAGTCCAGGTTCCTGCGTTATGGGTAACCAGAGGTGGCAGGAACAGGACAGGATCTGGGGAGGGTTCAGACCTCAGCCTGAACCAAGTGGGCCTCGGATGCGACACCTGCCCAGTCTACCTCAGGGGTGTCCAGATAATCCCCTACAAATGAGCAGGTATCTCTGTGGTATATTGACTTATATTCCTTTGGATATATACCCAGGAGTGCAATAGCCAGGTCATATGGTAGTTCTATTTTTAGTTTTTTGAGGAACCTTAAAATTGATTTCCATAGTGGCTGCACCAACTTGCATTCCCACCAGCAATGTAGTAGGGTTCCTTTCTCCCTGTATTCTTGCCAGCATTTGTTGTTTGTTTTGTTGATGTTAGCCATTCTGATTGATGTGAAATGGTATCTTAATGTTGTTTTGGTTTGCATTTCCTTCATGGCTAAGGATGCTGAACACTTTTTCCATATGATTGTTGACCATTTGTATTTCTTCTTTTGAGAAGGCTCTGTTCTGCTCTTTTGCCTGTTTTTTCATTGGATGTTTTGCTCTTTCGGTGTTTAGTTTTTTTGAGCTCTTTACATATTCTAGATACTAATCCCTTGTCTGATGTATAGCTAACAAAGATTTTCTCCCATTCTGTAAGTTGTCTCTTCACTCTGATAATTGTGTCTTTTGCTGTGCAAAGGCTGTTTAATTTAATGCAATCCCATTTGTCAATTCTTGCTATTGTTTCCTGTGCTTTTGGAGACCTATTCAGAAAGTCCTTGCCTATACTTTGTCTTGAAGTGTTTTCCCCTAGCAGTTTCAAAGTTTCAGGCTTTACATTAAGACCTTTGAGCCATTTTGAACTGATTTTTGTACAAGTTAAGAGAGAGGGATGTAGTTTCAGTCTTCTGCATGAAGATATCCAGTTCTCCCAGCACCATTTGTTGAAGATAGTGTCTTTTCTCCAACTTGTATGTTTGGCACCTTTGTCAAATATCTACTGGCTGTTGTTGTTGTTGTTGTTAGGTGCCATCCAGTTGGTATCCAACTCATAGCGACCCTCATAGGGTTTTCAATGGCTGACTGTTTCGGGATTGCCTTGGGAGTGGATTGCCAGGTCCTTCTCCCATTTTTGTGTTGCTGGGAATTGAATTTGAGACATCAGAGACTGCAGTGCAGCGCTCTACCATCTGAGCTAAATCCCAGCCCTCTACTGGCTGTAGAATGCATGAATTTATTTCTGGATACTCTCTTTTGTTCCATTGGTCTACATATCCATGAAGTTTTTGTGACTATGGCCTTGTAGTTTAATTTGAAAGCAGGAATTTTGATGCCCCCCAACATTGTTCTTTCTGCTCAGGATCACTTCAGCAATTCAGCATATTTTGTGCTTCCATATGAATTTTAGGGTTGTTTTCTCTATTTCTGTGAAGAATGTCATTGGGATTTTGATGAGGATTGCTTTAAATCTATAGATAGCTTTTGGTAATACATCCATTTTCACAATATTTATTCTTCCAATCTATGAGCATGGGAGATTTTTTTCACTTTCTGGTGTCTTCTTCAATTCTTTTCTTTAGTATTTTAAAGTCTTCATTGTAAAGGTCTTTCACCTCTTTGGTTAGGTTTATTCCCAGGTATTTTATTTGTTTTGAAGATACTGTGAATGAGATAGATTTCCTGGTTTCTTTCTCCATCTGATATTGGAATACAGAAAAGCTATTGATTTATATATGCTAATTTTGTATCCTACTACTTTACTGAAAGTGTTTATCAGCTCTAAGAGTTTTCTTGTAGAGTCTTTAGGGTTTTCTAAGAATAGGATCATATATGCAAATGGGGATAATTTGACTTCTTTTGCTATTTGGATCTCTTTTATTTTTCTCGTTTCTTATTACAGTGACTAATACTTCAATTACTACATTGAATAGCAGTGGAGAGAGTAGACACCCTTATCTTGTTCTTGATTTTAGCGGAAATGCTTCCAGTTTTTCCTCATTTAGCATGATGTTGGTTATAGGTTCTTCATATGTTGCCTTTATTATGTTGAGGTATGTTCCCTCAATTCCTAGTTCCTGAAAGGCTTCTTATCATTAAAGGATGTTAAACTTTCTCGAATGTCTTTTCTGCATCTATTGATAGGATCATGTGATTTCTGTTTCTAAGTCTATTTATATGCTGTACTACATTTATTGTCTTAAGTATGTTGAACCAGGCTTGCACCCCTGAAATGAAACCAACTTGATCACAGAGTCTGATATTTTCAATGTGTTGTTGAAGTCAATTTACAAGTATTTTATTAAAGGATTTTTGCATCTATGTTCATCAGAGGAATTGGTCTGTAGCTTTCTTTTTTGGTATATCTTATCTGGTTTTTGTATCATGTGATACTGACTTCATAGAATAAATGTAGTGGTATTCTTTCCATTTGTATTATATAGAACAGTTTGAGGAGCATTTGTATTAATTCCTCTTTAAAGGTCTTATAGAATTCACCAGTGAATCCATTTGGTCATGGGCTTTTCTTCGTTGAGAGATTCTTTATTACTGCTTTGATCTCATTGCTCCTTATAGGTCTGTTTAAGTTGTTTATACTCTCTTGACTTAATTTTGGCAGGTCTTATGTGTCTATGAATTTATCTATTTCATTTAAATTTTCCAATTTGTTGGACTATAATTTTTCAATGCTTCTCTGGATTTTCCCTAATGCTTCTCTGGATTTTGTTGGTATCTGTTGTAGTGTTCTCTTCTTCATCTCAAATTTTCTTAATTTAGTCTTCTCTCACTTTCTTTTGGTTAGTTTGGCTAAAGATTTTTCAATCTTGTTTATCTTTCTAAGAACCAACTCTTTGTTTCATCAATTCTTTTCATGGTTATTTCAGTCTCCATTTCATTAATTTCTCCTCTGATTTTATGCTTTCTATCTACTGGTTTGGGTTTTGTTTGTTCTTTTTTTAAGAGCTTAAAGTACATCATTAAGTTATTTGTTTGAAACCACTCTGGTAGGCAGTCATAGCTATAAATTTCCTTCTTAGAACCATCTTTACTATACCCTAAAGTTTCTGGTAGGTTTTTTCATTTTCATCTGATTCTATTATTTTTAACTTCCTCTCTGATTTCTTCAAGTACCTGTTGATCATTTAAGAGTGTATTGTTCATTCTCAACATATTTGTATAGTTTCTATAATTTCTCTTGCTGTTCATCTCTAGTTTTATTCCATTATGATCTGTTAAAATACATGAATTTATTTTGATTTTTCTGTATTTGTTCAGACTTGATTCATGGCCTAAAATGTGATTTATTTTAGAGAAAGGTCCATGGGCTGATGAGAAGAATGTGTATTCAGTAGCTTTTGAGTGGAATATTCTATATATGCCTATTAAATTCATTTGATCTATTGTGATATTTAACTCTGAAGATTCTTTGTTGATTTTTTTTCTGGATGTTCCATCTGATGTTCTATTGATGAGAGTGGAGTATTGATGAGAGTAAGGTATTGAAATCACATAGTATTATTGTATCTGGACCGATCTATCCCTTAAGATCAGCAGTGTATTTTTAATGAAGTTGAGTGCACCAACTTTTGGTGCATATATATTTACAATTATTATACCTCCTTGATCAATTTTTCCCTTTATTAGTATGTATTGACCTTCTTTGTCACTTTGGACTAGTTTTAACTTGAAGTCTATTTTGTCTGATATAAGGATGGCTTCTATCTCCCCCCTTCTCTTTCCCATCCCCTCCTCCCTCACTTCCCTCTCTCTTTGGTTTCCACTTGCTTGGTATATCAATTTCCATCCATTTAGTTTGTGGTTGTCCTTGCCAGTGAGATGTGTTTCTTGCAGACTAAAAAGTGTTGGATCTTGCATTTTAACACAGGCTACTAGTCTATGTCTTTTCCTTGAAGAGTTAAGACCATTTATAATTAGAGTTATTATTGAGAGAGATTTGCTGGTTCTTGTAATTGCATTCAGTGTTTTCCTGGTTAGTTCATAGTTTTCATGGATGGTTCATATACTGTTTGTTCTTTTCTTTCTTTCTTATTTATATTCAGAGTTTGCTGGTATTCTGAATTAGATATGACTGATTCTTTCCTAGTTCTCTATAGTTTGTTCATCCCATGAAGTTTATTCTTTCCTGTACTCTTGTGGTTGACGCTTTCTTCCTCTTGTGTGTATAGGATTCCCTTAAGTATCTTCTGCAATGCTGACTTGGTGGTCATGTATTGATTTAGTATGTGCTTTTCTTGGAATGTCTTTACTTCTCCATCATTTTTTTCAGATGTTCTTTTTTTCTCCATCAATTTTATTTATTTACTTATTTATTTATTTATTTTTATTTTTATTTTTTGTGGCACTGGCGGTTGAGCCCAGGGACTTGCATTTGCATGCTTTACAAGTGCTGTACCACTGAGCTGTACACTCAGTCCATTTTTTTTTTTGTTTTTACTTTTTTTGAGATAAGGTTTTGCTAAATTATGCAGACTGCCTCTGGTCTCAAACTTGGGATCCTCTTGCCTCTGCCCCCCAAGTCCCTGGGATTATAGGCATGTGCCACCATGCCTGGCTTTTGTCCACCAATTTAAAATGATAGCTTTGATGTATATAATAATCTTGGTTGGTAATTATTTGATTTCAGGACTTGAAATGTATCATTCTATGCTTTCCTAGATTTTATAGCTTGTGCTAAGAAGCCTGATATAATTGTGATGTGTTTTCCTTTGTAGGTGAGTTGGTGTTTTCTGTTGTAGTCTTTAATATTGTTTCTTTGTTCTACATCCTTGACATTTTAATTATTATATGTTGTGGGGAGGTTCTTTCCTGGTTATGTCTGTTTGGTGATCTAAATGCCTCTTGTGGTTGGATGTCCATTTCTTTCCCAAATTTGGGAAATTTTCTGCTACAATTTCACTGGATAAGTTTTCTATGCCCTTAGTTTTTATCTCAACTCCTTCTTCTATCCCATGGATTGTTAGGTTTGGTTTCTTGATCATGTCCCAAAGTCCTTGGAAATTGTGATCATGTTATTTTATCTTTTTTCTTTATTGATATTGAAATGTACTATTTCCTCAACTTTGTCTTCCATCCCTGACATTCTATCTTTTGTTTCATATCATCTACTGGTGGTATTTTCTAGTATGTTTTTTAATTCTGTTTATTAAGTTCTTCATTTCCACCATTTCTGGTTTTGTTTTTGTTTTTTGTTTTTTTTCAAAGTCTCAATTTCCATGCTGATTTTCTCATCCATTTTGCTGATTTTGTCTTCTACATTGGTGATTTTCTGACCTAGGTCCTGTATTTATTTCCTTACTTGGTTCATTTTCTTTTTTTATGTTCTCTTTGAGGTCACTGATCATTTTAACAAGTAAACTTTTAAATTCTTTGTCTCACACTTAAACTGTTTCAGTATCTTTGGATTCAGTGGTTAAGGAATCATAGTCTTTTGGAGAAGATGTATTGCTTCACTTTTTTATGTTTCTTGTGTTTCTGATTTGTGATTTGTGCATCTGTAGGGGTGGATTTCACTTCTTGTTTTACTTGGGGGTCTTCTTAGTGAGCAGCTTTCTCTTGAAATCACAGCCTCCAATGACACTCTCAGAGAGGAAGACAAACCACAATAACAGGCACAATACCCAATCAAATCAGATATAGTAATACACTAAAAATCACTTAAAGCCAACTGTTGCGCCACCAATACTCATAAAAAAAGAATGACAATAATAATATAGAGCAAGCTATGAAGTGACAAAATGTTTGGAGTGAAGGTATAAATTGTATTAACCTGAAGTAAAAACGTGGAGTAGAGAAAGGAGGGAGAGAAGGATGCCTCAAGGGTGAAGTAAAAGAAAGGAAAAACAAGATCTAGAAAGGAAATAAATGTTAAGAAGAAGGAAGAAAGAAGTAAAAGATTTAAAAAAAATGATTGCACATAGGGAAAAAGATACACAAACAGAATTAGGTAAACATAGGCAGAGTAATAAGAAATAGGAAGCCTAAATGGTTTAAAGTATAAATAGAACAAGAGGGATACACAGGCAGAAAAAGATAAGAAAGAAAACTAAAAATGAAAAAAGATTTAAAAATTACATTAGAAAAAGAGAAATGAGGAAGTGAAAATTAACAATGAAAAGAGAGAAGAATAAAAGAAAGAAAGAAAGAAAGAAAGAAAGAAAGAAAGAAAGAAAGAAAGGAAGGAAGACAGAAGAAAGAAAGCAAGCAAGCCAGCCAGCCACCAACTTGCTCCCCTGTAGCCACAGTGTGTCTGGGAACTGAGACAGGAGGATCTTGAGTCCCAGGCCAGAGGCAACCTGAGCAATTCAATGTGATTCTGTCTCCAAGCAAAACTAAGGAAAAGGCTGGGGGTACTGCACAGTGGCACAGCACTTACTCCATGCAAAGCCTTGGGTTCGTTCTCTAGCACAACAGGAAGAAAGAGAAGAAAAGAAGAAGAAGGAGGAGGAGGAGGAAGAGGAGAACAACAACTGGAAGAGCTTCTTTCTCTGGCCTCTAATATTGGGGTCTCTTAAGTGGAGGTGGTGGTAAGTTGAGGATGCAATCTTTTTATTTGACCATGACTCAGAGTTGACAATTTCCATAGTTACCGTCAGGAGATAGAGTTGTCTCCTCTCCCCAGGAGATGGTGCTTGCTTCTGATCAACTTACCCAAGACTTTTGCTGCCTGAACCCTTCACCCTGTCAGCATCTCATCTCCCCATCCCACTCCCAATGTAACCACCTGCTACTGCTGAATAGCATGCTGGGGTTGTGGCAGGTCATCCCCATGCTCTCCACTGGTGATCATTCTGTGTTTCAGGCCCCCTGGATAGCTCAATCTTATACAATGGGTTCCCTCTCAAGGTGGTAGAGGGTCATAGTCCTCCAAGACATGGAGCATGGGAAAGAGAGTCATTTGTCCAATGTTGAATCTCCCAGTCAAGAAGAGCCACTGTCTCACCAAATCCGCAGCAGAGTTCAAGGGCTTCAAGGACCATGGGTTTGTCCTTGAAACTGGGATGGCCAGTACCTAGGGATAATCTAATTAAATGATGGCTTTGTTTCCCTTTTTCCATGGGCAGCCCTGGCTGGAGTCATGTCCCGCTCAGTCCCTCTAGTTACTCAGTTCCATTCTGCAACTTAGGATCATCTCACAATCTTCTGGGTGGTTTCTGCATTGTTTCATACCTTCTTTCTTTGGAGAAGAGTCCAGTCCTTCCTATTCTACCTCCTTTGTTTTATCACTACACCTGGAGGCTGCCTTTAACCCACCATCTTAAACTGGAAGTCCCTTCTTGCCACTTTCTGAAGCAGTTCTGGAAGTCCTCTTTAATGGGTATCTTTAGTTGCACTGTTGTGGCTGCCTCAATGTCATGAACAGATTCAAAACATTTACCTTTCATGGTCATTTTGACTTTGGGGAAGAATCAGAAGTCACACAGTGCCATATGAATAAGGTGGATAAGGGTGCACCATAATGTTTTTATTTGACAGAAATTGCCATTCCAGAAGTGATGTGTGATATGGAGCATTGTCATGATGGAAGATGAAACTAAAGACATGAAAGAGGACTTCCAGAACTGCTTCAGAAAGTGGCAAGAATGATGGGTAAGTGTGTTTGAACCCAGGCGGAATATTTTGAAGAGGGTAAGTGGCAACATGTCTTTAACTGTAATAAATGTTTTTAAAAACTTAAACAGCCACAGTATCTTTTGATCACTCATTGTATTTTTAAAAATAAAGAATTAAAAACACCCTAAATGTTCATCACTTGGACATGTATTAAATAAATTGGTCTATCTCTGCTGTGGTTTAGATATGCAGTGTCCCACAAACAGCTCATGTGTTAAAGGCTTAGTGCCCAGATGGAGGCACTATTGAAAGTTGATTGGATCATGAGGGCACTAACTGCATCAATGGATTAGCCATTAATGAATTCCTAGCTGACTGAGGTATTAGGAGGTGGGGCCTAGTTAGAGGAAGTGCCTTTGAAGGATACATTTTGTTCCTGGTCCCTCTCCCTCTTGCTGCTTCCCAGCTGCCGTGAGGTGAGCAACTTGCTCCAGTTCATCTACTTTGCCATAATGTTCTGCCTTACCTCAGGCCCAAAGCAATGGGACCAAGTGACCATGGACAGAAACCTCTGAGACCACAAACCAGAATTAATCCTTCTTTCCCTAAGTTGTTTTCTCAGGTATTGCATTACAGCAACAAAAATCTGACTAGCATAATATCCATAGCTGTAACATGTTGTACCATCATGGGAAAATAGTCCTACTATGTAGTTTAGTGTAGGAAAGCAAGCTGTAAAACAATGATACAGTTTAATTGGTACAAAACTTTCTCTATAAATGCGTTTTTATGCAAATAAACTATGTTTTATATATACACACACATATAAAATAGCATATGAATAGCATATATGTCTATTAAAACATTCTACAAATATGTTTATGTAAAAGATATGGTATGTTTCTGGAAGAATATGTACATTAAGCTGTTAACAGTAGTCCTCTCTAAAAAATGAATTAGAGAAGAAACACAGGTAAAGGGAAAGGGAGGGATAATGTCCAGTTTTTATTTATTTTTTTACATTTCTATATTGCTTGAATTTGTTGTAATAAGTGCATATTATGCTTGTAGTTAAAAATAAAAAGGACCATTGATATAGCTCAGTGGTATCATGTTTATCTAATATGAGTAAGGCCCTGGGTTCAATCTCCACTACCACAAAAATAAAAACAAATACATAAAAAATAAGAGTAGCAAAATATTAGAGGAAAGAGGAAATTCCTTTTGCAGAAGTCTGTCAGGGTTGCAGTAAACACCCAGGTATCCTCAGGGGCCTGGAAAGGGGTGGTCAGTGGGTCACAGAGTGCTGAAGACACTGTCCACTTTGGAGATCTGTCCCTGCTGATGTGGAATATGAGTATTATGACTTGAACGTGCCTCCCAAATCTCATGTGTTGGAAACTTAATTCCCAAAGTCTTATGCTAATGATATTTGAAGGCAGAATCCTTGAAAGATAACTAAGATTAAATGAAGTCATGAGGGTGAGGCCCCTGTGATTGCATTAGTGGGGAGAGAGAGAGAGAGAGAGAGAGAGAGAGAGGGAGGGAGGGAGAGAAAAGGAAGAGGAAGAAGAAGGAGGAGGAGGAGAGGAGGAGGAGGAGGAAGAAGAAGAGGAGGAGGAAGAGGAGAGAGAAGAGAAGAAAGAGAAGAGAACAGGGGAAGAGAAGAGAAGAGAAAAGAAAAAGAGGAAGAGAAATCAGAGACAGCAAGTTTGCTCCGTCACACCATGTGATGCCCTGTGCCACCTCAGGACACTAGAGACCCGATCAGTAAGAAGGACAAGATGCTGAAGAGATGTTGGCATCATGCTCTTGGACTTCTCAGGTTTATGCAGACCCTCTATTATAGAGACCTATATTGTGGAGGTTCTAAATAAAGCTCTACTCTTGCTAAATTACTCAGTCTATGGTATTCAGTTACAACAAAAGGAAATATACTAATATAATGAGCTTCTCACCACTGACCACACACAGGAAGGAGCCTTGTGCATCCATCTGCCTGATCACCATTGCTCCTAAATAGTTTCTGCTCAAATTAAGATTTCATTTGGGGTGGTGGTGGTGGTGTGTGTACATGTGTTGCACCTGTGCAAGACTGGTTTAGGACAGAGCTGGCTTTGCCCCTACCCTTCTGTACAACATTGACCAAAGCTGTTTTCCTCTCTGTGCTTCTGTGTCCTCAACCTATTAAAAACAAACAAACAAACAAACAAAGGGTGGGGGGTTGTGCCAGATCATCTCCAGGGTCTTGACAGGCATTCACATTTGTGTTCCAATCTGTGAGCCTTCAGTGGGCACACAGCCTCTACCCAGAACAGAGTGGAGCACTGTAAGGCCCACAAATGTAAAGTATAAATGAATGTTTAAACACTTTCACTTTTGATTGTTCCCTTGTCTTTCTTCCAAAGCAGAAAACTACCACCTCATGGGTGTTAAGCCTGATATGGAACCTGACCAAGTGGCAAGTACAGACAATAGCAAAAGCATGTTAAGGAGGTCTATCTGCCTGATTTACACATGGAGGCTCATTGTCCAGCACTGCTCTCAACATCAACGTGGCTTTCAACACAAGCTCTTTGAACATATTACTGAATAAATGATGTCTCCAGCTGTGTGAGTTAGTTTTGGGTCATGGTGACAAAATACCTGACAGAAACAACTTAAGAGAGGAAAGATTTATCTTAGCTTATGATTCCAGAGGACCTCAGAGGACCCTCACATCATGGCAACAGGAAGTAGAGAGAACAGAAAGGAGAAAAAGAGAGAGAGAGAGTAGAACCACAGGCCTAAGTAAAACTTTCAAAGGCCTACCCCTAGTGACCTACTTCTGCCAGCTAGGTCATTCCTCTGTAAGGTTCTATAGCCTCTCAAAATAGTGCCACTACCTAGGGATCCAGCACTTAAACATGAGCCTTAGAAGTCATTTTATATTGAAACCATAAGACCACCTAAGAGAGAGGCTAACCTGAAGAGTGAGAAGCCTGTGTTGCCTCAAAGGGACCTCAAGGACCAGTTTGAAGGTTCTCCTCTGTCTCATAGCAATACAGGAAGGGCTGAGTTGGCTTCTCCTCTGGAAAGGTCTCTCAATGAAGAAGTGTTTCCTAAGGTGCAGCAAATGAGAACAAGCATGCTGATCACCTTGAGACTGGCCACTTCCATCTACAGAAGATTCTTAAAAGCTGGTTTAATCTACCACCAAATAGAGCCCTTTATTTTTCAATTATTGTTGGGAAGTGAACTAACCACCAGTGAAGAGATACAAACAAAGGTATTTGTGGGCTAGGGTTTAGCTCAGTTGGTAGAGCACTGCTTTGCTCTGTCTGAGGCCCTGAGTTCAACCCCTAGCACGGCGAAAATGAGAGGACCTGGCAGCCCACCTCCAAAACAATCAGCTGTTGAAAACCATGTGAGGCCAGGCACAGTGGCACACAACTGTAATCCCAGCAACTTGGGAGGCAGAGGCAGGAGGATCCCAAGGTCAAGACCAGAGGCAGTCTGTGTAATTTAGTGAGACCCTGTCTCAAAAAGTAAAAAAATGGGCTGAGGGTACAGCTCAGTGGTACAGCACTTGCAAAGCATGCAAATGCAAGGCCCTGGGTTCCACCCCCAGTACTGAAAAAAACAAAACAACAACAACAATAACAACAAAAAAGCATATGAGTAGCAGAGAAGCATTAACCTAGTGCCGGGAATGGTACAGTGTCAGGCAATGTTTCATTCTATTGTACATAGAGTCACTATGAGTTGGACCTGACTTGACAGCACCTAACAACAACAACAACAACATGGGTCTGTATAAGCAAGTAGAATTTGCTCATGTAAAGCACATTGCATTACAAATTTTAAAAAGATTGAACTGTTTGAAAATTATTTCATTAAGTAGGTTAAATTAAGTTCTATATACTATTGTTCATTGCTTAGTTGGTTTAATAAGTTCTTTCTTCAGAGATAATTCAAAGAGAAACTTCAGCCAACTTTAATTATCCACAGATGCCCAAATATAGTTACTCAAATTTTAACAGGAAAATTATTTGTTAAATTACACATTACACTCTTCTAGTGGCTTCCACCTACTTATTTGTGGTATCTGTCTTCCTTGTCAACTCATATTTTACTGTAATTGCTCTAATTTCTAATTCCTTTTATGCTCATTCTTTGTTCCTGTGAGATTTTCTAGTTTTAATTCTTTGTGACATCTCACAGTCAAATGGCACCAAACTTCACTGCTTCTTGTATTTCTGAAATACAGAGTTTACTCCTAAATGTGTATGAACAGAGCAAATCAACACATATAAAGAGGAATCCAAATGAGATGTGATCTCTTTTTAATGTCTCCTTCTTTTCTCACCACACTGATACAGGATTGGTCACCCTGAGTCATGGTCAAAGTAAGAATCAGGCCATGAGATTGTGTGACCTAGGGTGGAGAAAGACCTGACTAATGACGAATGGATCAAGCTTGTGATTTAGGGAACACTGGTGTACCTTTCTGGGCCTCAGTTTCCCACTGGCAAAAAGAAGTCATTGATGCCAGCCCAACTCTGTATTTCTAATTGTCACTCTTCTCTGTGTTAGGAGATGCAGCATTTAGGGGTACTTAGTAAGATTTACACTCTATTTTAGGTCAACCAGAAAAGGATAATGTAAATCTAGAGAAATACAACCCCTGAGGAGCCCATGCCCACAGCCATACCACTGTGGTGTCCAATCCTATCAGATCTCGGAAGCCAAGTAGGGTTGGACCTGGTTAGTACTTGAATGGGAGACTGCCTGGGAACACCAGTGCTGTAGGCTTGGGAGAAGGACCTGGCAACCCACTCCCCCAAAAAACCAATCTGCCACTGAAAACCCTATGAATAACAGAGAAGCACTGACAATAGTGTTTCACCTGTTGTACACAGGGTCGCTATGAGACCGACACCTACTCAAGCCCATGGGGCCCATGTACTCACCTCTCTTCCTGGAGAGATTAGGAAATTGTGATATAAAAACCAAAAGCCCTAAATTATAGTCTTGAACTCATTTATTAAAAGAGAAAGAAAAAACTGTCAGTATTTTTCTTAAAAACAAACAAATAAACAAACAAAAAACTATAAGCAATTATGTTTTCAGGTGAAAGAAAAGTGGATGTGGATAAAAAATAATTATTAAATTTAAAAAAATAAACCACATGGAGCCGGGCATGATGGCACATGCCTGTAATCCCAGAGATTGGGGGGGGGGGGCAGAGGCAGGAGGATCACAAGTTCAAGACCAGAGGCAGTCTGTGTGATTTAGCAAGACCCTGTCTCAAAAAGTAAAAAAATGGGCTGGGGGTCCAGCTCAGTGGCACAGCACTTGCAAAGCATGCAAACACAAGGCTCTGGGTTCAACCCTTACTACTGCAAAAAAAAAAAAAAAAAAAGCCACATGACTCTTATGTAATATGAGTCTTCCCTGGTTTTGGTATTAAGTGTGTGTGGTTTAAGCTGCTGACAACACCAGCAGCTCACAATGACACTGTCTCCCATTTTTTCCCGGCACAATCGGGCAGATACTCATTTGTATGTTCAGCCTGTCTGCTGTGTCTGGCCAAAGGGCCAGATACTAATGGCATATGTTAATTGCTATCCAACAACTTCCTTTCATTAGGATGTTTATTAACATTCTCACTTCTGTCCATGGAACCAGCTGGGAGGAGGGTCCACTGGCAGCCTGGAGTTCCTGTGCTGTTTTCACTCTGAGCTCACAAGATATGATCGATTTTCCCTTTTGGATAATGAAATTCTCTCTCTTTCTATTTCAGCCAGGAACTTTCTGAGATGTCTGGAAAGTGACACCAAAATAGTAACTTGCGAACAAATGTTTTCCTGTTGTGGCCCATCTTCAGAGTTTTTCTTGATATATTTTGGGGCTATAATGTGATAGGTATCCATCCATCTGTTTAGATATTTTTTATCATTAGAAGATACCAAATAGCCCTCATTCTAACCATATACACCCAGATGCTATGAAATAACTTTTATGTATTATGAAAGTATAAACTATTTTAGGAGGAACAATCAGCCTTCTCTACGTACATCTCTAGATCAGATTTCTCAATAACATGACATAGATATTTCACTAGAATTTAAGAGACTGGGGGTTGGGGAGCAGAGGGAGAGGAAGATATGGAGGAAAGGTCTAAAAAACCAAAACTATGGATATCATGATGAACTATGAGCTAATATTTATTCATATTTCACAGTAACAACACAATTGACCATAAAGAACTCTGGTTTCATTGGTAACACCTGTTTCTTTAATGTACCCTGGAGGAGGGACATGAACAAGTCTCCAACAGAATGACAAAGCAGCAGTGGCCTGGTAAACAAGAGTTCCTTAGCTACATCCCTCAGCAATCATTGCAGAATATCAACTGTAGGGAAGAGTTAGTGCTGAATGCTGAAGAGTCAGTTCTGAGACGGTTGCTTTGTCAGGCAATCATGGTAGATCCCACTTTAAAGGAATTCAGAAGTTTGGTTCTCATCTGATCAGGCTGTTTTGCCACAAATATTAGACAAGTGGATTTTTGGCTTTCATATTAGACAATGGTGCACAACAGTGATTTTGTCAAAGGAGTTTCACAGTTGTAAAAGACACAGGCTTTTGTAATTTTTTTGCAAGTTAAAGCTGAAGCAGGCCAGTACTTTGTATTTATAATCCTCCAAAGAGGCCACGCTCCTTTCCCTTCCCACCCTTCACACTCCAGCCACCATAACCAGCCAGCTCCCAAGGGTCTGTGACGGAAAGTCAAGGTTATGTGTAGTTACATCGTCATCTCTCATGGGTCTGCTCTCAAGGAGCTCAGAGAAGTAGAATCTTCAGCATTGTGGGGACAGCAGACAGAGGAATGCCACCAGCCATGGGAAGGGTGCTGAAATCAACAAATACTTGTCACCTAAACACAGAGCTGATATTCAGCTGTCATGCACTGGTATGGCTGTATCTACTCATGCTTAAAAATCAAAAATATTTGCTGTACTGATTGGCCAAAGGTCAGTGCCCTGAGCCTTCCCAGTGTCCACTTCTGCCCCAGACGCATCAATCCCTTCCCAAGAATACCCCCCCCCAGTTCCCTGAGACCCCATCCATTCCTACAAGATTAGTACCTGGCCCCATAGAGGCGTCTAGGACTCAGCTCCAGCTCTTGAGCTGGCATTGTGCAGAAAGGGCAGTGCCATTAATAAGGGTGTAAATATTTACACTATCACTCTTGCCTTTGGTTCCTAGCAATAAACTGGTAATACACAGAAAAAAAGAACATTGGCTGCTGCTGGCCAGGAGTTCCCATCCTGGTGGAGAACTTTCATACAAAGAGTTCTGAGCCAATTCTCAGGAATCTGGAGATGGTACCACCTTGGTGGAATGGATTTATAGGCTTGGAAACTGGATTTTATCAATGTATTAGCCTGGCTCTGGGACAGATTCACATCACTCAAGCTCTCAAGAGACTGCCACATAAACCAAAATGACAATTTTCTTTTTCATTTTCCATGAGAAATAAGAACTTCTAAGCAGAGTGGACACTTGTGTCACCTTGACTAACACATTCTCTCCCAGCAGGAAACTAAATAGGAAGACACATGGTAATGAGAACACAGCTTGAGCACGCAGCCTGGGCAGGGGATGGTAGAGGGACAGTTTTAAAATCAAAGGGTGTCAAATGTTTCCAAGCTTATGCCTTCATCTCTTCTTTGGGGCCAGACCTGCCAAACAGATAGGACTGGCTGTTCCTGTGAGGTTGCTCATGCCCTCCCCACTTGGTGAGCCTTCCTCTCTGACCCCACTTTCTCTGTTCATGCAGATATCCTGCTTTGGTTGACAAGTTCTATCTTTAGATTTGTTAATACCACCAACCAGACTCTGGCCAAATTCTGGTGATTTTTTGTGCCTGGCTTAGAAGACATTCTATCTTTCCAATGTCCTGCCCATCCCCCTACACCCCAGATCCTACTGTGTGGGTGAGATTTTTATCACTTAACTTATTGGTTCTCAGTGTAGCTAATTTTTTTTTTGCACCATCTGAGAATTTTTTTTTAAAAAACACTGACACCTGGTCACCACTCTCAGAAATTCTGATTTAATTGATTCAAGTTGCAGGCTGGGCACTGAGTTTTTATTTATTCAATTTTATTTTTTATTTTTATTTTTGCAGTGCTAAGGGATTGAACCCAGGGCCTTGTCACACTTTTGCAAGTGCTCCACCACTGAGCTGCACCTCCAGCCCTTTTCTCTTTTTTCCTGGAGACAGGATCTTGTTAGTTATGCAGGCTGCCTCTGGCCTCGAACTGGCAATCCTCCTGCCTCCACCTCCTGAGTGGCTGGGATCACAGGAATGTGCCATCCGCCCAGCTGTGCAATGGGCTTTTTAAAAGTTCCCCCACAACATGGTACCTGAATTTGGGGCTCCAAAAGAGTTGACAGGGCTGGGATTTAACTCAGTTGGTAGAGTGCTGCTCTGCAGTCTCTGAGGTCCCAGGTTCTATTCCCAGCATCGCAGAAACAGAAGGATGTGGCAATCCACTCTGGAGGCAATCTCAAAACAATCAACCATTGAAAACTCTATGAGGGTCACTATGAGTCAGACATGACTTGACGGTACCTAACAACAACAACAAAGAGTTGACATTCAAGGAAAAAAGTTTTGAATTTGGGAAGTTTCCCAGCAAAATTTGGGAATCACTGATTTAACTCTCTGAGTTGGAGAATGTTTTGCCTGGCACCAACTTTTAGGTCAACAAATGTCAACGTTCCAGCCTGAGATGCTGTATTGAATGGTCTGGGGTAGGAGCCTCACATGAGCATTTTTATAACTCTCCCCTGATGATTCTCCTATGCAGCCAGGGTTGAGACCCACTAGTCTAAACATTAGCTTGTTTGACTCTTTGGGGTCAATACCTCCTTGGATTTGGCAGTGTACAGAGGTGAACATAGGAGAGAAACTGGGGGCAAGATCTGTAGAGGTGAACATCAGGGGACTGTAGGTGAGTAAATCCCAAGGTGTTAGCAGGAAGAGTATTTGGGCAGAATGAGGAAAAGGAGTTCAAACCATGTTTGTTTCTTTACATCCATACTAAAATTTTATTTCCATGCAATGGGCATGTACTGGGCTAAAGAGTCCTAGAATCATTTTTTGCCATATTGTTGGGTGAATTCAACAGAGATCCATGGGTCTGGTTGTATTTGAGACAAGTGTGGTTTCCCACATGCTTTTCTACAAAGATTCTGACTTCCTAGTCCCTGTGAGTGCTCTCCCCTCCTCTCCACCAGAGCCCTGGGCTTTCTGGAGGCCACCATTTTAAAAGAGGCTACAGTGTGTTTTGGTCCACATTCTCTTTAGCAGTAGCTATGTTTGTCAGACAAGTAACAGAATGGAGAATCCCAGCTTGTCATCTTCCTAAATTAGCTAAGGATTTTCCTTTTTCTCATAATTCCCTAATTTCCTGTTGTCATCCCTAACCTTTCCAACATGCCTGAGAATTCACTTGAGATTTCTCAGTGTTTGCAGTCTTGTCTGATTGCAAGGCATCTGGGAAAGCCATCAACAATGCTTTGGAAGCAACTTTAAAAAAGAAAATGCAGTCCTGGGAGAGGAAAAGGCAGGGCTCTCCAGCACCACCACCCTTCCTTTTCCTGGGACTGCCAGTTATAGGGCTTGGAAAGAAAATTTTGCATAGAGGCAGGGAGACAGAGCAAGGCCATATATAGTTGGGAAGGTGACACAGCACAATTTTAGGGGCACCATTGACAGTATTCTATAGCCCCAGCACCCTACAGCCCCATTGCCTCATGCCACAGTCCTAGCAGGAGCTCTGTTCTTTGAATTTTGACTCCTTGGTGGCGCCAGGGTTTGGTTGCATTGTACTTCTGAGAAATGCATCAGGAGAGAGGTCACTTGTTTGCTCTGTGCTTTACTTTGTTCATCTAGATAATGATAGGTGTTTCCCTCATCCTGGCATGATTCTGAAAGTCACTTTTTCTAGGCCTGTGGGAACCCACAGCCATTTGTATGACTGAAACCACTTGGACATAATCTCTCTGACAAAACAAAGAGAACATTAATTCAAAGCCTTCAATAGCCAGATCTGAGGAGGAATTCTTCCCTCTGGCCTTCCATTTTTCACATTCTAGATTTGGTGGTTCCTTGGAGAATCACCGTATCCCCCAATTTATTCAAGTGAAGGGCCAATACCTCTCAGACAGCAACTTTGGAAGAAACTCCCATTGTAAAGCACTCACTGTATCATGCAAAGAGCAGTGCACTCTACTCTTTATCATATAAGATATAATCATAAAGCACCTATAATGAAATATAGTCATATGAAATACCCTTCTGTCTCCACATAACTAATAAGCTACAAAGGAAGATTGTCTTTGTCTGCAGAAACTGGAAGTCTATGCACATGTGGGGCTACTCTACGGCATCTACAGAGCCATGTAAGCATCATCCCTCATAGACCTCGTCTTAACTGGCCACAATAAGATGCTTCCCCAGATTTCCAGATGCTGCATGGAGCCATAAGCTCCAACGAAAGGGAATTAGATCCTTATTATATTGATTGTTGTCCATCTATGAGAGATATATTAGCTTCCTCATTAAGTATAAGCTTCCATACTTATTTGCTCATTATTGAAACTAGCAAAAACTTCCAGGAGGCAACTGTGCTAGGAGATTTTTGCTCTTGCTTTTCCTTAACATATCCACTTTTTTAAAAAGAATATCTTATAATTTCTTGATATTCCCTGGAAGACCCACAAAAATTTTCATTTAGAAAAACAGAATTTTAGAGCTAGCAGATATCTTAGAGCTCATCCATCTGATATCTGCACCAGATTTCTACACGTCAAGAAGCAAAGATGTAAAGATGTATAATAAATTTGTGGCAGGTAACACCAGGTCCTTTGAACTGTATTATCCCTGAGTACCCCAGCTCACTGCCCTGTCATTTTAAACATTACCATAGTTTCCCAATTTCCCCAGTTCCTATATGATTATAGTTCCTATATGATATTGTACTATATTCAGTATAGTAAACTAAATTTCACTTAATTGCACCCATACCAACCAAGTCAGGACTTCTTCAGGCCTCTGCAACATGTCTCTCATGTCTATATACTCAAGACAAATTTGCTTCAGCTAGGCACTCACCATTCCTGATATTGTTTCCTCCAGGCCTCTCTCCACCAGATTCTGTTATTACTGTGTCTCAGTATTAGAAGGCAGTAGAGTCTTCAAGATGCTAAAGTTGCCCCCTCTTGTTTGCATATATATTCTTTTGGGTCTTGGTTTCAGTCATGCAAGTTTACCTTACCCTATGCATGTCTTTGGGAAGTTGCTTTCTCAGAGTCTCAGAGATCTTTTCTTTAAAGGACCTAGAGGAAGCTCACATGAGTAGTGGCTAAGGGTCAATTTTTTGTCTATGAAACAAAAACAAAAGCCAATGACAAATATTCTGCAATACTCTTACCCAGATTTTGCATTACCATTAGTGATAAAAACTTACAACAGAATCAGGTTACTAAGACATGGCCCCTGCTTCACTCAGGTTGAGTTCCTTCCCAGAAGTCTACTCTGTTCTTCATGCAGATCAGTGTCTCAAAGGCCCAGAGCTGAACCCCAGCTTAGTGGCAAGATAGAATTCATACCGTGTTGATAATTTCCTAGTATGTCTAGGGTGACAATTGAGATATTAAAGGATCTAGTTGACTTGAGGGGAGGGAGTATATCTTGACCTTTGTTATGAATGTGGTCTAAAATAAGACTTGCTTTCTGTCTCTTTATTTTTCCATCCACAGTTCTTCCTTCATCAGCTCTGTGCGTGTGGCTGCTGCAAGCTCAAAGTAAGATAATGCAGGCGAATCAGCTGTTGTCTGCCTCTTGAGCCGCCATGACAGACAAAGGCAGATTCCAGGCTTTGCAGGGCCTACCACTTGTAAAATTTTGAGCACCATCCTTAATAAAAAGTTCATATACAAAGTCAGATATAAAAGTGAATATGTATTTCGAATGACAAATCACAATGCATTTTAAAAATTTAAAAGTTGACCAATAACAAGCACATGACAAATTCCAGAAAAACATGATGTTTACTCTTTCATGTGTTCACATACTTCTCTAAATGCCTTTTTCACTATTATTTTTTTGGGGGGAGTGGGCAGAGAACTGCATATTTATTAAATGCTTCTTTTTCCTACAGTGGTTCTATAGTATCAATTTCTGTAACGATCACAGATAATTCAGTCTTTCCTCTAGCATAGTTGGTAGAAACTTGCTTTTTTGTATTATTGATAAATTTAAAATGTGGGTTCTTAAATTGGGTTTGGTGGCTCACGCCTGTGATCCCAGCAGCTCAGGAGGCAGAGTCAGGATGATTGCAAGTTTGAAGCCAGAAGCAGCCTGTGTAACTTAGCAAGACCCTGTCTCAAAAAAAAAAAAAAAAAAAAAAAAAAAAAAAAAAAAAAAAAAAAAAAAAAAAAAAAAAGGGAAAGAAAAAGAAAGAAAGAAAAGAAAAGAAAAGAAAAAAAAAAAAAAAGTGCTGCGGCTGCAATCCCGTGGTAAAGCACTTGCCAAGTATGTGCAAGGTCCTGGGTTCAACCCCCAAGTACCACAAACAAAACAAAACAAATAAAAAAGTTGGATTCTTTTTGGCTTCACAGCATGTTATTAGTCAAGTCATGTAAACTTCTTGGATGGGGAGAACTTGTATCATGTTTCTTTCATTTCAAGGGTGTTTGTGCCATAACTAACTTCCAGTGCCCTTTGGGTTGGTGACACTCATTAACTGGGGGCTTGAGAGAGGTCCTAAAATTTAAGCTCCATTGACTTCCTGGGAACCTATGTCCTTTACTCCCTGCGTGGCTTCTCTGGAGGGTGAGCTGGAAAATGCGCACCAAACCCCTTTCTCTTCCCATCTCTGTGCTGTGACTGCTGCAGTCATTGCTCAGGCAGAGCCTACAATGTGTGGGTAACGTGACAGCTGCGGCCAAGACAAAGAAACAGCAATCAGAGTCCTGAGCTAACTTTCTTCTGATACTTAAAGCACTTCCAGCTAATAAGCAGATGTATTTATGTTGGATAAAGTCACTAAGTAAATGTGAGGAATGAATTAGGCTGGGTTTTAGCTCGGTTGATAGAGTGCTGCCCCCCACCCTCTGAGGACCTGGGTTCAATCCCCAGTACTAAATAAATGGGAAAAGGATGTGGCAGTCCACTCCTGAAACAATCAGCCACTGAAAACCCCATAAGGGTCTCTGTGAGTCAGATTCAACTCAACAGCACCTGACAACAACAACAATGAATTAATTAATGCTCTGATGTCATACCCACTGTGTCTTCTTTAATGAAGTGGTTTCCAAACTCTGTTGCACAGACCCTGGGGTGTCCATAGAATTCCCTGGGGGTAGCCTAGAGTGAGTCTGGGGACAGGGGGTGGGTGCCTAGGGAAAGGGGGTGTCAGAGAGCAGCATTCTGGGCCTTGACAACCAGATCCAATTGGTTTCAGTTGAGTCAAGCACAAGTGTTTTGCTTACAAGAAAAGTTTGAAAAAATTTTCCAATCAGTTCATTATCATCAGGACTAAGTTTTATGCTCCCTAGGTCTGTACCATCTGTCATTTACTTGCCAATGATTATTAGTCAAGGCACTTGCATGAGTGCAATTAAATAATTATGCCCATTCTATGCTTCACTACTACATGTTCATAGAATATGTATGTCAGAGCTGGGCACTGTGGCACATGCCTGTAATCCCAGCAACTCAGGAGGCAGAGGCAGGAGGATCGAAAGTTCGAGGTCAGAGGCAGCCTGCGTAACTCTCAAAATAAAAAATTAAAAATGATCTGAGTGTGGAACTGAACGGTACAGCACTTGTAAACTACGCATAAAGCAGCCCCCCACCCCCCACCCCAAGTACTAGAAAACAGAAAACGTCAATTTGCTTCAGAATTACATTATTTCTGCTTTATTTGATTTTCAGTTTTCATTCAAAATACAGCGGCTCAAATAAAGAAATTCTCTTTTTTGTTTTGGTTGCTTAACACAGATGCCCTGGGAGCACCAACAATTTCTTGGTGCAGCAGAGACATATCCACTCATATCCACTGGCTGGCATTTAATAAACCTTTTTTTTATTTTTTAACTTTCCTTTTTAGCTCTCTGAGTTATTCCTGTACTCACTTGAGGTTTGCTCTAATATTTTCTCTCTGGCTTTCTTTATCAGGCTCTGCATTTTGCCAACTCTTCCATTTAGGTGTTTGTTTTTGTAAGAAAATTTGCAAATAGAAATGATTAGCATTTTTCAGACATTGTTAGTTTTATACCTAATTCTCTCTTTTTAAAGGTAAATAGCACATATACTGGTTTTCTGTGGCTTTTTTTTTGTTGTTGTTGTTGTCGTTGTTCCTTTTCTTGAGGAGCTAGTTAGGAATTACCATACCTTAGACAACTAGTAAGTCGATTTATACTTGAGCAAGTAGATACCTGAACAATTTGGTAATTCTGATTCCAAGTCTTTCTTTTTAAATTTTTTCCTCTTCTGTGTACTCCTTAGGAGATGATTTTGGCTCCTCTTCTAATTCTGTACCTTCTACTTGGAAAATTCCACGCACTACCAATGCTCTAGCATCATGTGTGCAAGAAGGACATCCATTTCTCTCTGAAGCTCTGTCTCCTTTCCTCACTTCTAGGCCCGTTTTCTCATAAACTGATGGGATATCACCATGATATTATCACAAACCATTCCACAGTGCCACGACGCAGAGTCTGAATACGAAGTCAGGTATGAGGCTGCAGTTAGGAAAGGAAATAATGGCTAGCGAACTAAGCATGGGGATCCTGGATATACGAGAGATGTGTGAAGTCACAGGGCAGGACCCCTGGGGAGAGAATAGAACCATTGTTCAAAAAGCTCAGCTCTTGGAGGTTTCAAAGAGGAGGAGATGACAAAACTGACTAAAAAGTGACAGCCAGTGAGACAGGAAGATCCATACAGAAGTTTAAAGAAAATATTGAGTAAGAACAAGTTTGAATTATTAAAACTTGCTGTAGTTCAGAAGCCACAAAATACTTTAAAATAGCAGTCCCCAACCTTTGTGGCACCAGGGACTAGTTTTGTGGAAGACAATTTTTCCATGGACCAGTGTGGGAGGCTGGTTTCAGAATCATTCAAGCCCAATATATTTATTGTGTAAATGCAGATGAAGCTTCACTCCATCGCTGTTCACATCAGGGCTGGTCTGTCACCTGGAGCAGGGGGAGCTGTGCTTTAAAACCTAATTTTATAACAAACTGTAATAGAGAAACAGAGTATTCTATCAATTCTGGAACTCCACTTGAATTTATTGGTTTAGTCATGGATAGGGCCCTAGGTTTAAGGATTTGATATTTGTGACTTGTCACATGCTCAGCCTTTAGGTATTTTATGTTCTTGAGTAAGATGTTTGGCCATTTTAGACTTTTTTTTTTTTCCCAGTCTGCAAATTGAGATTTATACTGCTGACCTACTTCATAGGAAGACTGAAAGATCACACATATCCACAAAAGAAAACCAGCCACAACTTGCTTTACAATATATCAAAATGTTAAACATGAATGTAGGACTTTATCTAATTCAATATGGCTCTTATTTAAACCCTGAGATCATCAGTCTGAGTCTCTATTATTGATTCAGTTAGGGTCTGTTCTAGACCCAAATTTGGGGGAAAAACTAGTCTTCAACTTTTCTGTTTTATTTAGGCAAAACATCTCTTTAGAGTATTGAAAAAGTAAAGATGTCACACTGAGGATGAAGATGCGCCTGACTTGTGCCATGGTATTATCAGTCACCTCATATAGTTACGAAAACTGGTCAT
Organism: Pedetes capensis; assembly: GCA_007922755.1. Classification (NCBI taxonomy): domain Eukaryota; kingdom Metazoa; phylum Chordata; class Mammalia; order Rodentia; family Pedetidae; genus Pedetes; species Pedetes capensis. Next base: position 25,021 of record VMDO01015499.1, read on the forward strand.
TGAACAAGGGAGACAGGAGAAAAATTGATGCTTTTGAATTATGGGGCTAGAGGCAATTATTGAATATATCATGGACTGCCAAAAGAACCAACGGATCTGTCCTAGAAGAAGAGCAACCAGAGTGCTCCTTGGAAGCAAGGATGGCTAGACTGAGTCGTATGTATTTTGCACATCTAATTAGGAGAGACCAATCCCTGGAAAAAGAAACCATGTTTGTGAGAGTGGCAGGTCAACGAAAAAAAGGAAAATCCTCCACCAGATGGATTGATACAGTGTCTGCAACAATGGGCTTAAATATAAATAAGATCGTGTACCTGGCACAGAATTGGGGAGTGTTTCATTCCGCTGTACATAGGGTTGCTATGAGTCGGAGACAACTCAACAGCACCTAACAACAACAAAGCCTTACTTTGTCAGGCCCTAAATGGATCTCTTTAATTTGAGTTCTACAAGGGTCTTCCATGCTGATAATCTTTCTTAGATACTGGCTTCCTTTCCCATTTTTTCAGGGCTGTACCTTATGGATGCATGGTACTGATTCTCTATCCTAGATCTCTCAACAGGAGCACAAAGTCTGTCAGTGTTATGGGAACATTCTGATCCTTAATAGGTGGACAAGGACTCTGACTTTTTTTCCATGGCTGAGACCAAATCTCAGCTCTTCTAGTTGCACTAAGATTTCCCAAAGTATAAAAGAGAAAGATCTTATGTTGAAGAGAAAAACATTTCTGACTCTATGCTACTTCAAGCTTAAATGTTTGTACAGGTCACTTACACATAGAGAGTTTCATTTTCTACTTTTGAAAAATACATGATCTAGGTGAGTTCTAGGATTCTTCTCACTTAAAAATACTGCAATTTTTTATTCCATTCCAATATTATTTTTGATTGAAAAATCATAACTATACATTTATGGGGTATAATGTGATGTTTTGGTAATGTATACAATGTGGAATTATTGTTGTTGTTGTTGTTGTTGTTAGGTGCTGTTGGGTCAGTCCGACTCATAGAGTTTTCCATACCTGATTGTTTCAGGAATGGATTGCCACATTCTTCTCCCATTTTTGCGGTGCTGGGGATGGAATCTGAGTCCTCAGAGAGCATGAAGCAGTACTCTACCAACTGAACTAAACCCCAGCAAATGAAGCTAATTAACATGTCCATCATCTTTCTTACCTATCATTTTTTATGGTGAGACACTTGAAATTCACTCATTGTTATTCTGAAATGTAGAATACATTATTGGCTATAGTCACCTTGCAATAGATCTCAAAACCTATTCCTCTTGTCCTTCTATGACTTTATGCTCTTTGATCAACAACTCCATTTTCCTTCCCATCCACTTCCACCCCAGTCTCAAGAAACCATTGTTCTGTTCTGTACTTCCATAAATTCAAATTTCTTAGATTCCACATATAAGTGAGATCATGCTAAGTGAAATAAACACATAGTATTTTTCTTTCTGTGTCTGGCTTATTTGCTTAACATAATGTCTTCCAGATTCATCCACCTTATTGCAAATGACAGCCTTACCCCTTTTAAAAGCTGTAGTTAGACCTGACTCAATGACACCTAGCTACAACAAAGTATTTCATTGCGTATCTACACCATGTTGTCTTTATCCTTTCATCAATTGATGGACATTGAGGTCAGTCTTCATAGCTTGGCTAACAATACCACAATCTTACATGAGGGTCCAGCTAAACCTTGGTAAAATCTCAGTGGGTACTACCAGTAATTGGGTGATTGCTTCCTCTTCCAAGTCACATAGTTGATCTTTCCCTTGGGTGCCCTGAGGAATTTTATCTTCCCTTCTCTCAAAGGATTTATTTCAATATAAATAGTGTATAAATATTGGGGCTGAGCCTAGAGAAATATTCATTTGATGGCTGAGTCTTAGTAGTTTACCAGTTGCCCTCTTCATTCACACCCATAGGAAGTCATGACTCAGGATGGATGGGTTAAATGGAAGGGATTTGGAGACAGATTATGAAGTATAATCTAATGACCTAGTCTTAGGTTTCAGGTCCATAGAGTGTATCTCATTCCAGAGAGGATCAATGGGTGGAAAAAATGAAAGATGTAGCTAATTGGTTGTGATACCTCTTCCTCTCCTCCTGTGGCCTAAGAATGACCAGAATCCTCCATGGAAAAGAGTGGAGAGTCAAGATAATAGGAAAGTCCTCAACAGACAGCATCACTGCATTCTAGCTCCTAGAAAGTGGAAAGAATTCTGAGGGCTGTGCTAAATCCGGAGAAATAGCCTAGCTTTTCAGGTTCAGCCTGCTTCAGAGTCATGGCGGCAACAGTGGAAATGTACCAAAAGCAAGAATTTGCACATGCCACCATTATCTTTCTCTCTGCATGTCCAAAATGAACCAGGCTCCATGTGGGCACAGACTGGTTCCTGGGCCTTTTAAAGGTGGATGTCGATGCCATTTCCAAATGGACCAAAAGTCTAGAAAGAAGTCCCCCTGAAGGGAATGGGGAGGAAAATGCCACACCATCCTCGTCCCCGAAGGCCTGGAAAAGGAATACTAAGTGGAACAGTAGAACACTGAGTAGTCTCCTGAGGAGGGAAAAAGACTTCTGCTATCTGGCTGGCTTTGGACTTTGTGGGGAAGAGTCCAAAATCAGACAAAGGGAAATAAAATAGATCACTTAAATATTCAGTTCTCTGAAATGTCTACAATTTAATTAAAGGACAGGCATGATCTTCTAGCTCTTGAGGAGTTCTTTTTAATTAAACTTTGCATCTCTCCTCTCTGCTCTGTAGGGGTTTCAGGGTAGCATTCAGCTTTGACTGAGCAGTCATTTGGCCACCCATGATGGCTTGGAAAAATCCTACTGCTGAGTTAACAGAATTCCTAAATGTGACTCTCATTGACTCTTCATTTTCACCAATATTCAGATAGTCAGAAACTCTCATTAGAGCTAATGAGATTTGTGTGTTATTTTATTGATTCTTTTGTCTGCAAAATATCTGACTCTAGATGGAACTCAGATGTTGGTGACATTTCTGTTCAAGTTTCAGTTCTTCCATCTATAAAATTGCATCACAATTCTCTTGGTACAGAACTGTTTTACTCTTTGGGTTAGGAATAAAAAGTTCATGAGAATATGTATGGCATGACATCTCAGGCATATTGGTCAAAATGCACAAAAAGAAAATATATTGAGCACCCTGCAATAAAATGAGAAACTTCAGTGGAGAAATTGATTTGACATGTTTAATCCTCAATGTGGTGAGAACCCCATTTAGGGTAAAAGGGACACCAAATTACTATGTACACTATTATTATTATTATTATTATTATTATTATTATTATTATTGTTGAGGCGTTTTTGAGAGAGGTTCTTGCAACATAGCCCAGGTTGGCCTTGAATGCATGATCCTCCTGCCTCAGCCTCCCAAGTGCTGGGATTACAGTTGTGTACCACTGTGCCTGGCTTTGTAGACATTATGCTCATAACTCATGTTCTAACTGAGAGAGGGCTTTATTCAATGAAGAGCTAAATGGACACACTGCTTGTCTGACAAGAAGGTAAGAAAGAGTCAAATGAAGAGACTACACATTAGGAAAGATAGATATAGATGAATGAAGTGGCAAATGGTTTCTGTAGTGCTGGCTGTAATAATTTGAAACTTTGGGGTCATTTTCTGGTCTGTGAAAACATGCACCACAGATTCCATGTTGTTTATTGTTGGGTGCTATCGAGTCAGCTCTGACTCATAGCAATCCTGTGTACAAGAGAACGAATACCACTTGACACTGTGCCATGCCTGGCACTCTGTCAGTGTTTCTCTGATATTCATACAGTTTCCAATGGATGATTATTTCAGGATTGTATAGGGAGTGGACTGCCAAGTCCTTCTCCTGTTTTTTGCTGTGCTGGGGATGGAATCCAGGGCCGCAGAGAGCACAGAGCAGCACTCTTCCAACTGAGCTAAAGTCCAGGCCCTAATTCCTTACACACAGATATATACTCCAAATGCGTCCATATAAACTCTTGGGAAAAGTGAGGACAGCATAGATTTCATATTAGAAACAAAATATGCCAAAGTAAGTCAGATATTAAAAATCTAAGATCAATTTCGATGGATTGGTATTAAAAATATTACGACAACCTTCCCAACAAATTTTGTTATAAAACGTTAGTTTAGAATATGGCAAAACAAACTCCTACATGTGACAATTGGAATTCTTTTAGCAATTTGTGATACAGGAAAGTTGGCAAGACTCTTTCCTTCACTATAATCATTCATGTGTTGTGCTTTAGTAAATTTAATTTGTTTTACAGCAAATGTTAAGTAAGTCAGAAGTAATTGCATTATAATGTGTGCATAGAAAAGGAAATTTTAAATTGGAAAAGAATAAAAAAATTTTTCAAAGTTTGACTCTCTTCCTTTTGAATATAACCATATGATGTATTTGTCTTTTTTCTTCTCCATATGAAAGCAGAGTAATTCTGGTTGCTCGGTTTTGCTGCCTTTGAAGGTTTGTTTCTAATAAATAGTCTGAAGCAATTTGAAACTTTTCTTAGTCCTATGGCAAAGCAATGTCCACTCTAAAGCATGCTTTGCTTCAACACTAACTAATTTCAAGAGTACCCACATCATAAATGAGCACTAGTAGCTTAAAATATTGTGCAGTGAAATTTGCTCCTCTCACAAGGAGGATGAGAAGCATAGCAATGGAGAAGATAATTATTCATAATAACGAACCAGCAACAATGGTAGAAAAGAACTGAGATCTCTTTCTGATACAAAATAAGTAACTAAAATATTAAAGGAAAATACAGTAGTTATTGTTAGTCCTATAACCCAAAATATAAACTGGATCTGGAGCATCACTTTCATTGTAACTTTTTGAAAATCTTTGGGAAATTGACTTTCTCGGTTGGGAATACTGAAGAAACAAACATAATGGACTTCACTAGGTAGATGCAACCCCTGTGCCTACTACTCAGCAACACCTTTAGCTAGTGGAGGATTTGAGTAGCATCATTTCATACAAGCCGAACAAATCCCTTCCCATACTCCCCAAATAAACACCAGGGGCAAGTAAAATAATGTGAAAATCTTTTTGAGTGTTTAAAAATGCAATATGTAAGAAAGCGTTCTTTTAAGTCACATATAGACAGAACATATGGCAGGAGCTTGGTATTCATTTTTATGGTTGTTGGTTTGTTTGTTTGGGGTGAGGAGTTGGTGCTGGGGACTGAACCCAGGGCCTTGCAGTTGTTATGCAATCACTCTACCACTAAGCTAAATCCCTAACCCCTTGGTATTCACTTTTAGATGGGAATTTTTGTGGTCTTTATTATAAAGGAATATAATCAGTACATAAATCCTTTGCCATTGAATTTGAATAAAGAGAAATTAAAATTTGTTTCAGCTGAAACTCTGTTTTCAGATAGCAGAAACCCAATTCCAAATAGCTTAAACAAAAAGGAGATTTATTGGCTCATATTAAACATAAATATGTGGGAGATGATCGAAGGCACTCAACTGCTATTCGACTTGACTGTTCTTCCGTCCATCAGTTCACCTGTGTGTTTGTCTGTCTTTCTGAGTTAGCTTAATCTTTTCTATAATTGATGTTCTTTCTTCAAGAGATGAAAAAGATTGGCCAGAGTCCTCCTGAGAAACAGAACCAATAGAATGTGTGTGTATGTAAGTACCTGTACACACAGATGTACACACATATGTACACCACACATGTGTGCGATATATAAACATATGTGTACACAGAAATATAGTGAATGTTTAAGTTTTGAAAATTGATCACATAAAAGACACATTACCATTAATTTCACTCAAGATATTCCTTCTAGTTTCAAATACACTGGTCCCATCGTTCTTGCCACTTTCTGAAGCAGTTCTGGAGGTCCTCTTTTGTTAGTGTCTTTAGTTTTGTCTTCCATCATGACAATGCTCTATGTCACACACCGCTTCTGGTACAGAAATTTCTGTCAGATAAAAACCTTATGGTATGTCCTCATCTACCTTATTCACCATATCTGGCACTGTGTGACTGGCTCTTCTCCAAAGTCAAAATGACTATTAAAGGTAAATGTTTTGAATCAATTCAGGACATCAAGGCAGCCATGACAATGAAAACAAAAACACTCCTGAAAGAGGACTTCCAGAACTGCTTCAGAAAGTGGCAAGAATGATGGGGTAAGTGTGTTCAGACCCACGGGGAGTATTTGAAGGGGGATTTAGTAGCAATGTGTCTTTTACTGTAATAAATTCTTTTAAAATTTAAACATTCAACATATCTTTTGCTCACATCTTGTAAACATACATAAACATTTAAATATATATGATTTATTTTAATGAATAGGCTCACAGAATTCTGTTGTTGTTGTTGTTGTTAGGTGCCGTCGAGTCGGTATCCGACTCATAGCGACCCTCATAGGGTTTTCAATGGCTGACTGTTCCGGGATTGCCTTGGGAGTGGATTGCCAGGCCCTGCTCCCATTTTTGCGGTGCTGGGAATTGAACTCAGGACCTCAGAGAGACTGCAGCACAGTGCTCTACCCACTAAGCCAAATCCATTCTGCAGGGTGAACCAATAGACTGGAGGCCCAGGGAAAAGCCAGTGCTCAAGTCCACAGGCTATCATGCTAGAGAACTCTCTCTTGCTTGAGGGGGTCAGTCATTCTTTGTATGCAGGCCTTCAACTGATTGTACAAGTCCCACACACATTATGGAGGGCAATCTGCTTTACTGAAGCCCATGTTTTTAAGTATTAGTCATTCAAAATCACCCTCACAGAAGCACCTAGAGTAACATCTGCCCACATATTTGGACACCACGGTCCAGCCAAGTTGGCACATAAAATCAACCATCACAAATGGTTTCCAATAATTCCAGGCCTCAGCATTCCAACTTAGTAACTCAAGCAGAGAAAGCAAGCTTCTTTCTCTAGTATTGATGTACTAATCACAAGGAAGGATACCAAGGAGCCCTGCTATTCTCCCACAACCACCTGTGAGCCCAGAAATGCCCAGTACTGCAGTTGAGAGTCCCAGCAGAACCTCATAGAGTGGTGAAGGGGCATTTGCAAGGGTTCTGCTACATATCCACTGAGTACCTGACTACCTGGTACATCATCCTATGTAGGGCATTGCCTAGAGAGGCAGTTTGCCCTGGGGCCTATCTAGGCCCACTCGGAGGTCTAAGGCTTGTTCCCCAGGCAGTAATCTTTGCCCTACATCTGGGAACCCCTGGGTGGCAAGTTTCCAAAGATGGCACTGGCATCTAATCCCTTTCCTCAGGCCCCTTGACACTGATTGGCTATTTCCAAACCACTGAACGGCTCCTGATTGGACCATTCAGGAACCACCCCCGATTGGTCACTTTACAACCCTAAATTTGCACATCCCCCCTGATTGGCCAAAACCCGTATGGGGTGAGTGCCTCTGATTGGTCCATGGCTAGCCCCTGAAGAGGATATAAGGGTGGTACATGGAGCCGTCAGAGTCCATTCCACCTACCAGGACAGATGAAACAATAAAGAGCTGTTGGAGCAGAGCACTGGGAGTCGGCGTCTTCACTGGGAAGAAAGAAACAAGGAGCCACTGTGGGCATAAAACTCTGAGCCTGCCTTTCTCAAGGCTTCTCAGAGTACCCGTGGGCATAAGTCTCCTTCCTGGGCAATGCAGTTCTCTGGTACTTGTCTTCCCCTCACCAGATGGCGAGTCCTTGGCGGCTAGTTCCCATTCATGGCCAGAGTGAGTCCAGTGGCAAGGTGACACCCCATGATCCTATATATATGTTGGTGCTGTGTAAATTTTCATTCTGTGCAGAGTTCATATTTTGGGGAGAGGTAATATGGAGCTACATGGAGAAAGGCTGTGGGACAAGGATTAACTGGTAGAGAACAGGTAGGAAAGAGTTCATCTTTATCATATGGAGGAAGGAAGTGGATTTCAGTTATATAATCTATAACCCACCCATTGCTCACTAGCTGAATTTATACCAATAGGAAAATACTTGACAACCATGTATGTCCTGCCCAAATTAGGTCCAACATGTTTGGAATCATAAGGTTCCCCAGATTCCAGCATGCATAACAGAAGTTTGGGTGTAGTATAATTATTTGCTCTTATTTCACTAGCTATATATATTGATATATTTGGGGAGTCATTTAAATTTAGTACTACTTAAAGGTGATATAAATATTGATGATTTTATTTCCAGTTATTTTAATAGGATGTGTGAAATATGCTTATGCCAAAGTCAACTACATGGGAAAATATATATCTACAGTCAGTTACCTGTGGGAAAAATGTTCCCTCTCAATTTCAGTTATAACAATATATATAAACAATTGATTTATTTCTGTATTACTTTGTAACTTATTATTTCTCCTTTTCTTATTGTGATCTACTTCTTTCACTAATATTTTTGAATCATTTACTGAATACTTACAATGCACAGGCTCTGTGAATGATGCTAGAGATATGTGGATAAGCAAGACAGGCAAGGTTCCTATACACTGTATCCAGAAAGCTGTATTGGAACAAGCCATAGCATATGGGCTGGAAGGACCTCAAGACATGCGTTTGTGTCCTGACTTCACTCAGGCGTCCTCTGACTCTTATGCCCTTATCTTCCTTTGTTCTATATCTCTTATCTATTTTGCTTTTCTTTTATCTTGCACTGTTTTATTTATATTTGAAAATTACTTATATCCTTTTTAGAAGATAGAATACAAATGGGCTAATAGTTCATATTTTGTAGTGTGACTTCAAATATTTTAGACAATGTATTTTGTTAACTTAATAAAACGCCTTTTTAAAGAACCCCTTCAGCTGGGGGAGGTGGTGCATGCCTGTAATCCCAGTTACTAGGGAGGCGGAGGCAGGAGGATTGCAGGTTCAAGGGCAGAGCCAGCCTATGTAAGTTAATGAGACCCTGTCTCAAGATTTAAAAATTTTTAAAAAGGGCTGGGGTGTGCAGCCCAATGGTAAAGCACTTGAAAACTATGTGTGAGGCCCTGGGTTCAACCCCCAGTACCACAAGAGAAAAAAAAAAACAAAAAACAAAAAAACCCTTTCAATGCATGTTACAAGTTGTTGCCATCGAGTTGGTGCCCAATGCACAGTGACACTACTTAAAACAGACAAAACACTATTGTTGTGCTTTTCTGCTATTTATAGGATTTTCAATGGCTAACTGTTTTTTGGGAGTGGGTTGCTCAGTTCTTCTCCCAAGCCTACAGCACCTGGTGTTCCCAGGCTGTCTCCCATCCAAGTACTAACCAGGCCGGACCTTGCTTAGCTTCTGAGATCTGACACCACAGTGCTATGGCTGCAGGAGGTGTTATAGATAGTTACATGAATTATGTAAAACTTACATGATTTTTCTATCCAGATTATAGTTCCCAGAGTGAGAAAGATCAGATGAGCAGCCTTCTTAAAGGGATATTTCTCAAATTTAAAAAGTGGATATCTTGCTTTCATTTTTTAATTACTTTCTATGTTTTTTAAAGTTTTCATTTTTTCTAGACATTTCTCTTTTAAAAGAAAATAATTATGATAAACCTTCATTATTGAATGATTTTTATTATGTTACTTAAATATGTATGAGATATAAAGTCCTCAAGCATATAGTTATTACACAACTATAAGGCCAAAACAAATTTAAAAATCAAATATAAGTAAAGCCATAAAATTAAAATATTCAAATGAACTATTGTAATATGGTAGAGAAGGCTGTTTTGCGAAAGTTAATTTTCAAATGCAGCTTCATGCCTGACTTTATGTATTTTTTGTTTTCCTTTTCAGGATTTCAATAGTACCAATGTGACTTCAATAATACTAAAACTTATTCACCTAAGAACACTTTTTCAAGACTATATTAATATTTTCAAGACTTTGTTTTCTAGTTCCGTAATGTCTTACCTCATATATAAGCAAAACTGCCAGAAGAAATCCATAAATGTCAAATTTTAAAATTAGTTCCATGAAACTGTCTTATATTCTTGAAGATAAAGCTAGCACCACAGTGCAATTGGAATATGCATTAAATGGACAATAAATCCAATTACTACTTGAATAAGGCACAGAAAAAACCACTTCATTGTATATTTACTACTAGGCATGCTGTTAATGAATTTTTGCAAGTTGGTGCATGTAACCATGGATCTGCTTACAAGAGGAATGCATACCAACTGCAGTGGAAAGGATTCTTTTGAATGCAGAACTTTGAATCAACCCTCTCAGCGCTTTCCTCTTTTCAAGCTCCTGCAAAGTTTTTGTCTGTATAGCATCCTCTTTGGAAGTACACATATTGCATGGATGTACTTAGAGTTCCACCTGATCCGAATGAGATTGATTCTTTCTTAAGATTATCATTGAAACTAAAATATAATATTAGAAGATCCCAGGCTCCTGTGAAAACATTTGTGCCCCATAGTTGAGGAAAGTCACCTCATATAGAATGCTTCTGTATCAGGCCGACCCCTGTGAGGTAGAATCATAGAAACCCTGGGCTGGGATACAGAGGTCAACTTCAAGCCCCAAGCCCCAAGTTCTTCTATTTTTTTTCTTCTTCACTACTTGTCACCACCTGCCCTTATCTGTGGATATACCAAGCCTTTGCTGATCAGCTCATGCCCTGAACACAGAGGGCTTGTTGTCTACCTTTACCAGGTGGTAGTGATGGAAAGAAGGCTGAAGAACACCAGGATGTCACTTCTCTCACTTTGCTGTGCACCCAAATTCCTGTAGCTCTAATTCAAATGCAGTAGGTAGGATTGGGGCCTGAGACTCTGCATTTCTCTAAACCCTTTCACTACCATCGGGACACATATGTCAAAAAGCAAGTGGATATGAATTTGACAAGCAAATCAAGAAAGTGGTAGAAAAAGGTATTTTACAAACTCATATTCTTCACTCCAATTATTTTGCTAATCATCTTCTTGTTCTGTTCATTGTAATGAAGAGCTTCCAGAAGTAACATAACAATATATTTTGTTTTGAAATTGGTAAAGGGTTAAGCTCCCAGGTGGCTTATTCAATGCCTCTGGCTTATGGTTCACACATTTTTTTTTTTTTTTTTTTGAGATAGAGTCTCTATATAGTCCAGGCTGGCCTCAAAATTGTAATCCTCCTGCCTCAGCCTCCCAAGCACTAGGATGGCAGGCATGCACCACCACACCAGGCTACTGGCCCACACCGCAAAAGCATGAGTCTAAGGCTCTTGAGTTCCCTTCTGGAAGGAACCTAAGAGGATTTTCCATCTTTGCCCTAAGTTATTAAAAAACAGCCTTAACTTTGTATTTTACTCAGGACTCAGATATTTTAGCTTCTATGAAATGGAGCAGGGACTTTTTAAGTAGATTAAACAGATTATAAGATTCTTATTTCAATATGAAAGAAAAGTTTTACCAGCCCCCAAGGACATTTGTAGTACAGGAATTTTTCATAATACTAGTTGAAGTAGTATGAAGTTTCAATTAGATTAACAGCCAAAGAATCAATATATCAAACTCTTGAAACCCTGAATTAATTATAAGTGTACTTGGTAGCAAATCAATAAATCAAACAATTTAAAAGTGAATTGAGTGATTTTATTTTCCTTTTGTGGTTGAATTTCAGTGACTGCCAGAAACTTTAAGGCACCATTATATCAGCTATTCCCATGCTGATACTCATGCCTTAGAGTATTTTGATTTTAAATTAAATGCTATATATTATTAGAAGAAACTCATGACAAAGCTAACTCCTTCACATGAAACCTATGAAAATCTTGTATGATAATAAATGCAGTTGGCTGTGAGTGGCAGAGAATCTAGTTCATTGTGGATTTAGCAGATGGCGGGTTATTTTCCTTATATCGCAATAAATGTAGAGGTGAGTATCAGCAACTCAGTGATGTCATGGTCATTCTTGGCAAATTTCCTGGTCTTTTCCTCATCATCACAAGATGGAGTCAAGTTTGCATTTTAAGGCAGGAAGAAAGGGGATAAGGACAATATCTACCTTATCCATCAGTTTGACTAGGAAAGCCAAACAGAATCCCCAGAAGACTTCTTCTGGTATGTCATTGGCTAAAACTATGTCACATGGCCACATTCCCAAACCCCAGTAACGGGGACAATGGAGATGCTTGGGAAAATAGAGGATGGATTTACCATTCAACTACTTTTATATCTCAAACTTCTGTTTAACAGAAAAGCAGAATATTGTTTATTTCTTTTTTTAATGCTACCTCTATCTTAGCAGAAATGTTAATGGTTTCAAAAAATATAACAGATATGTGAAATTCCTGAAGGGAACCTCAGGGGGTCTAATGATGTCTAGCCATGAGAAGTAAAGCATGTAATAATTCTTTTATCTAAAGACCCTCCTAAGAACACACAAAGTTGCCCTAAAGTTGAAAGTCATATGGTCATCAGCAAAGGAAATTGAGCCATTCCTATGGTTCTGTCTACCTAAGTTTTCTACCAAGAATGTAGAATTTAACAGGACATATTCTCTTTCCCTCTCCCTGCCCCAGTACTGAGGCTTCTCTTTCCTTTTTCTAAGCAGCAGATTCAGAGCTCTCAAAAGCAAGATTCCACAAATACAGTGTAATACAGTATATAACAGAGCTTCCCTTTCCCAATGCTTTCCTTGGTGCCATCAGAGCAGGCTACTGTTCCCAGGAGACCTATGGACTATGGAGACCTCAGGGCAGCACAACATCCCTTTCCTGCTGCCATGGTAAGACCATCTCATTAAGGAACTCAGAAAGAATATGTGTTAACCACCTTTGCATTAGGGCTGGGATTTGGCTCAGTGGGTAGAGCGCTGCGCTGCAGTCTCTGAGGTCCTGAGTTCAATTCCCAGCACCGCAAAAATGGGAGAAGGACCTGGCAATCCACTCCCAAGGCAATCCCGAAATCGTCAGCCATTGAAAACCCTATGAGGGTCGCTATGAGTCGGATACCGACTCGACAGCACCTAACAACAACAACAACAACCTTTGCATTACTGTAACAAAATACAGTACCTGAGAGAATCACCTTGTTAGGAGGAAAGATTTAGTTTGGCTCACAGTTTCGAAGCTGTTAGTCCAAGGTCAGCTGGTTACGTTTCTTTTAGGCCTGTGGTAAGGCAGAACAGCATGGTGGGAAACATGTGGTGGAGCATTACGGCATCCAGGAAGGGAAGGACAGAAGAAGAGGAGGATGGTGTCTTGTCATCCCTTTCAAAGGCACATCCTTGTGCCTTTGAACTTTCTACTACTAGATCTACCTCTTAAAAATTCTACCACCTCCCAATGGCACCAAGGACTGGGGACCAAGCCTTCAACACATAGGCCTTTGGGAAACATTCCAAATAAAAACGATAGCAGAATGTTACAAAGATTTCAGCACTCGTGCAGTTTGATAGCTTGAGGTCCTCTTTTAGCTATGCTTTCATATGATGCAATAGTTCTTAGCGGCTGGGTACTGTGGCACACACTTGTTAATCCCAACTACTCAGGAGGCTGAGGCAGGAAGATCATGAGTTTGAGGCCAGAGACAGCCTGTACAACTTAATGAAACCACATCTCAAAATAATGAGAAAAGGTGAGAGCTGGGAGTACAGCTCAGTGGTGAGCACTTGCTTAGCATGAGCATGGGTTCAACCCCAACTACCTCAAAAAAAAAAAAAAAAAAAAAAAGCTCTTAGCATTAAACTTGACATAACCAGTACATTTATTTTGAACTTGTCATGGATTTTTGGTTTTAAATATCCTTAGTTTCTGTTCTTTTTGTAATCACCAAGGTTCTTGAGACTATTTCTAAGGAAAGACTCCTTTGGCTCTCATGCATCTGTGTTGAGAGCATTGCTTTCCAGATTTACTAGGAGTTCTGCATTGCTAATCTTTTTGCAGAGCTAAGAAGGTGGATGGTTGCTATCATGGTGTTAGCCTACGCCATTAATATATTTTTTAGGTTACTTGCACTTTACACAATGCTATCAGAAGATGCAGGAGTTCTAGGTCACAATTCATGGCCTGGTGCCTGACAGCCCCAGACGTCCATCTCAAGCAGGATAAGAAAATCTTTAATCCTATTTCAAGCGTTCTTTTCATTGCATGTCAGTGATGTAGATCACTGAATAAGTACTGAACTATAATCACACAAAATTTTAATTTTAATAGAGCACCTATTAATACATACTTAAATATATAACAGCATTTTTGAGGCCTATTTTAATAGGATATTCTTCCCAAAGTATCTATGTTTCAAAGACCATAAGATAAAGAATTCAGCAATGTGACTGTGAGTGGATAGAGTTCAGATTCTGGAGCATCTGGATGAGAGACTTTTAGGAAGCAAGTCTCATCTGGTCCCCTTAAACCATACTACATAGATGCGAACAACTCTGTCTACTTCACTAGTCTTTTTAGGATTTAGCCCTCCCCCCCACAGTATGATCAAAAAGATGTTACCCGGAGGTACATAGAACCAAATGCCTAGGGTAAGGGTGGTGGTTGAATTGCATAGAAAAGCCATTGAAGGAAAAGAGAGGCTCTGAAGATAAATGGAATCTACTCTGCAGTGTTCCTCAGAGGAAGCCCCCATAGATTCTTTCACTAAGTAGTTTTGGACAGTGAGCAATATAATTTCTGTAGAATGGAAGAAAATTTACATATTTAAAAATCAGATTTCGAGATTTCTGGTGCAAGATGGTGGATTAGAGGCAAACCTCCCTATGATATGGTGAAACAAAGGAGTCAGGATAGGAACAAGTAGACTCTATTCCAAAGAGAGAAAGACTGCAAAACCACAGACATCACAAAGGAAATTACAGAACAGTCTCAGAGTGCAGAGAACAGAGGGGTTGCACAATGAGGAGTGAGCAGGGCTCCTCTCCAGCTCTGGGGAGCCTGAGGCCTCACCCAAAGGTAAGCTGGATGGCCCTTGTACACAGACTGGCAGTCCCACAGGATAAGCCTATGGTCCTTGAGACCCTTGGATTTATTCAGGGGATTTGGAGAGACTAGCCCTTCCTGACTGTGGCAGTCAGCATTCAGAAGAAATCTGTTTTGCTAAGATCTGTGTCTCAATGGGCAGTGACCAGGAGTCATCTTGAGAGGGAACTTATTATATATGACTGAGATATTCCTTTGGCCGGGGGCTGGAGAACGTTTTGCCTCAGCCTCCCAAGTCCCTGGGAACACAGGCTCATGCCACCACACCCAGCTCCTTTTTATTTTTTATATTGAGATGGAGTCTTTTGCATTCGAGGCCAGAGGCAGCCTGTGCAACATAGGGAGACCCTATCTCAAGATAAAAAATTCAAAAAGAGTTGGAGATGTTGGTTTAGTGGTAGAGCACTTGCCTAGCATGTGCGAAACCCTGGGTTCAACCCCAAAGGACTGCCTGAATAAATAGATACATAAATAAATAAATAAGTGAAGCTGCTAAATAGTACAAACTTTGGCAGAAGTCAAATAGAATAGAAGTTTAAGAGAAACTTACAGAAGATAAAAGCAATGGGGGCAAGATTCCAAATTGCAACAGATCTTGAAATAGACAGGAATGAGAAAGGAGTGAAACTTTAAAAGAGACTGACATTGCTAGTTATACCTGATGGTGAAAAGAAAAAAAAAAGTATTCTAATAGATGAAACATTTTAAATATGTTTGGAGAAATAAAACAGTCTGGGAAAAAAAGTCAGATTTCATCTCTCTCAGCATGATAGGAAAAACACAAGGGTCTGTCTTGTTTTTCCTCTGCTCTTATGCCACAACCAACAGAGAAGGCTTCTGAGACCGCAAAAGGTGTGGCAATTTCTCCCCATAAGAAGCAAGCAATTCTGTGGCGGGTATCAGCTACATGTCCTCTAATCCAATTGAATTCTACCTCTGTCTATCAAGGTTCCCACAACCCCTTCCTCAGGTTTGATTCATTTGCTTAAGAGACTCACAGATTTCAGGAAACACATTTACTGATTTATTATAAAGGATAGTCCAAAGGATACAGACAAAGAGACACACAGGGGAGGTATGCAAGGAAGAGAAGGTGCATGGAGCTTCCATGCCCTCTCCACATGCCCCACCCTCCAGGAACCTCCCTGTGTTTAGGTATCAGGTAGCTCTCCAAACCCCGTCCTTTTGGGTTTTATGAGGACTCCACTTCATAGGTATGATTGCTAATAGACTAGGGCAGGGAGTCCAGCAAGGCCTGTATGTTCAGATTCTTCTTGGCCTCTCTGCAACATTCCCCCTTCCAGGACATGGGGCAGGAATCAGGAGGGTCTTATGACCTGACATCATACGTAGGTCAGAGTTATGATCTGGGAACCATGGATAAAAACCAAAATACATACATTACTATATGACACATACTATATGACACATAGTAAACAACGAGGGTGGGGGGCAAGAGCTGATTTTGGGGCACTCTACTTGTCTGATTTACTTGGATAAAACAAAATGTTCCCATATAAAAATGCTTATGATGGCAATGGTGGTGAAAATATGAACACTTCCTTCAAAATAAAAAGTATTTCATGATTGGCCACAGTGGTGCATGCCAGTAATCCTAGTGAGTTGGGAGACAGAGGAAGGAGGATTATAAATTTGAGGCCAGAGGCAGCCTGCATAGCTTGGCAAAACTGTCTCAAGGTAAAAACTAAAAAAGAGGGCTGGGGATGCAGCTTAGTGGTAGAACGTTTGCAAAGTAAGCAATGCAAGGCTCTGGGTACCAGTACCAGAAAAAAAAAAATTCAGTAAGAAGTGAGTTGCAAAGATGACCCAGATACTTAAAGACTGAAAAAAACTTAGTGTGGTACCAAGAGATTTGGAAATGACAAAAATGGGGTGATTACTGAAATATATACTGTGGCAAAAATATACCCTTGCCTTTGGGAGCAACAAAGACATGTCAGTGTACCGCAGAAGGAAATGATGGGTCTCTAAGCACTGTTTTGATGGGTTACAGCTGGTTACTCTTTTCTGCAAGTGGCATTTCAGAGCGTGTGTGTGTGTGTGTGTGTGTGTGTGTGTGTGTGTGTGTCTGTGTCTGTGTCTGTGTCTGTATTTCTGCTGAAGAGCCAAGAGTTGATATACTCCAACTGCTAAGGTTTAGGTGAATATTTCCCACCACCCCCAAAAAACACCAGCAGCCCTCAGAGCTTCTGGAAGTCATGAAAGCATATTCTTTGCATTAGAAAGAACTTGAAAATTTCTCTAAGGAGGTGGTTCCTTCTATTTTTGATCATGAGGATCCCATTTAACCTTACAAAGAAAAAAAAAAACAGTTTAAGAACTTCCACAGGATAGCATCTGTAGGCTTGAGGAATTTTTGTGGTACTTGGGGGCTGAACCCAAGGCCTTGCACATATTCTGCAAGCACTCTACCACTGAGCTCCACTGCCAGACCATTTTTCATTTTCTGTCTTGAGACAGGATCTCACTATCTTACACAAGCTGCCTCTGGCCTTGAACTTGCTATCCTCCTGCCTCCGCCTCCTGAGTTGCTGGGATTACAGGTATATGTCACTGTGCCTGGCTAGCAGCTGTATTTTTGATATCTATACTTTGAGAAAATGCAAAATGTCAAAAGATGTTTACAAACTTAGTGACATTCATAATGAATTAATACTTTATTAGTCATAATAGATCATGTTGTTGTTGTTGTTATTGGGTGCCACTGAGTCAAATCTGGCTCATAGTGACCCTAAAGGCACAGCAGAATGAAACACCCAACATTGTGCCATGCACATGATCTTTTTATTTTGAGCCTATTGTTGCAGCCACTATGCTTCTTCTCATTTTGAGTTGTGCCACATCAGCAACTGGAGGACCCAGGGGCTTGATTCCATTCCTGTCATTAAAATCTACTCTACTTTGAGAAGGCAACTCTTCTCCAGTCATTTCTTGAATGTCTTTCAGCCTACCAGGTGCGGGGCTTATTTTCTGGCACTATGTTTGCCGGTGCCTCTCTGCTATTCATAGGGTTTTCAATGGCTAATTGTTTTGGAAGTGAGCTGCCAGGTCCTTCTCCCTAGTCTGTCTTAGTCTGGAATCTCAACTGAAACCTGTCCACATGGGTGGCCCTGTGGGCATCTGAAATACGAGTGGCATAGCTTTTAGCATCATGACAACACACAAGCCCCCACAGCACGACAAGCTGACAGACATGTAGGAGATAATAGAGCATAATTAATCATAGTTATAAAAGTACATAATTTTTAAAAAGAATAGCAGATACATTTTCCTGACATATTTTTTATTACATATGAAGCAACAGCACTGTGCACGTAGCTTCACAGACCTCTTATAATAACTCCACTACTCATCACTCCTTCCCTGGAAGTCTTTTATTGACAAAGTGGGAAAACTTGCTCCAGGAAAATTATCCTTTTTATATATTATAATAATCTTTACAAGTTATTGTCCAGCCTGCACTTGAAATCCTTCAGTGACAGGGAACTCAGTACTGAAAAAATATCTCATTGTGTCTTTGAATCATCATGCTAGACTATTAGAATTCACTACTGTGAGCTCAACTTCCTGTTACTTACTTGCTTCTAACTATTACTTTAGGCCTTGTAGACACATCCAGACTCTCTTCCACATACATCTCTTTCAAAACTGTAGAGAGTGCTACTGTCTTCTTCAAGCTAAACTTATCTAGTTCCCTGGAATATTTGTGAATTAGTGTTTTCTTGAAAGAGTTAACTTTTAATATTTGAAAGTCTTGTAATGATACTTCCTCTGAATCCAGTCTTTCCCCCCTTTTCCACCTGCTCTTCCTCCTTTTCTTTCTCTTCCTCCTCCTCCTTCTTCTACTTCTTCCAGTACTTGGCAGTTGAACCCAGGGCTTCATGCATGCTAAGCAAGCACTCTACCACTGAGCTGCACCCCTCAGTTTCCCCCCCTTTTTTTGAGACAGGGTCTCGCTAAGTTATGCAGGCTGCCTCTGGCCTCAAACATATGATCCTCCTGTCTAGGCCTCCTGAGTCACTGGGATTACAGGCATATGCACAGAGCCTAGCTCTACGATTTTCGTAGACTGTTTTTATTTTACTCTGTTTTAATCAAGCTTTTACTCTCTGAGCTGTTAGTCACTAGGCCAGAAAAGGAGCAATTCAAGAGTTGCCACATGAGGGTAGAAAATAGGTAAGATTTTGTTTTCTTTTAACTCAGAACAAGAATTATAAGGTGAGGTTGGCACAGTGGCTCACACCTGTAATACCAGCAACTTGGGAGGCGCAGGCAGGAGGATTGCAGGATCAAGGCCAGTGGCAGCATGCATAACTTAGTGAGACCATGTCTCAAGATAAAGAGTCAAAAATGGCCTGGGGGTGCATCTCAGTGGTAGAGCGCTTGCAAAGCATGCATGAGACGCTGGGTTCAACCCCCAAGTACTGCAAATTAATTAGTTAATTAATTAATAATTTAAAAATAATTACAAGGTGAAAGCCCCACACCACCACTTCTATTTCCAACTTCATTTACAGTGGTGCTTGAACTTCTCCATGCTCAAACATTTTTGTTCTCAGCAAATACTTTCCAGAGATTTCAGGTTTGGTGTTCAACCAACTGTTCGACAACCACGCTAAAGCTTGTATGAGACTCCGCACTTACCCATGACACTTCCAAGTGAAACAAAGGCGAAAGCGTCATTTCGTCTGTTGCTTTCAAGAAATAAAGACCTGCCTGGTGCTGTGTTCATGATCTCATGGATTGTTTTTTTTTTTAATGTATATGGATGTATGTTTACCAGTCATCATGGTACCCAAGAAACCGTGTAGTGCTAAAAATGAAGGAAAGAGGAAAACAGTAAGAGCAATAATTGAACTAAAAACAACAATAACAATGAAAAACTTATTGCTAAGAATGTTAGTGGCATACATGTGTCTGAGTTAGCCATTCATGATGGAGCCTAAACTAATAATTATATTTCAAGTCTTTCTTATGGGAAAAACGTGCTCGGCACGTGAACTGGTTGGCACTTGAGCAGCCTTCCAGAATAGATCATGGTTGTGCCAAGGTAGCACTGTACTTCATTTTGGTTTTGTTTTGTTTTGAGAGAGTCTTCCTGTGTAGCCCAGGCCATTCTGAAACTTGCTATGTAGACCAGGCTGGCCTTGAACTTGCACCGATCCTCCTGCCTAAGCCTCTCGAGTGCTGGGACTGCAGGTGTATGTCACTGTGCCTGGCTGTACTTACTTTTGTACAATGCAGTGCGGTATGCAGCAGGAGCAAGTGGACTGGGTCTGGAAGATCCCAGTTCAAGTCCATGTGCTGCCTCAGTGACCTTGGGAAAGGCCCATAAATGTTCTGAATCTATTTCATCATCTGTCAAATCAACAAAATAATTCACGTGGCACTGACTTGTAAGACACTTTGCAACATATTTCTCCCACGGTCATCTTATTGAATGCACAGCTGCTTTCCTGCCACTCCTCCTAAGCTACTGCAAGAAGTAGGGAGATACTGGACTAAAGCTACATGATTTCACTGGGTTCTCAATGTCAGTTCTCTTGCCACCCAGCTTGTTTTTCCATGCCCTAAGGCTCTGGTTTGCATGTTTATCATTTTCCTTCAATCTTCTATAATTCACTGCAGAAATAACATATCCTCCATCTTCACCAAGAAAATGGAGGCTGTTTGGTCGAAATGTTTTAACTTCCTTTCCCTTCATCATCAAAATGAATGACGTCTTTACCCATTTTCCTCTTCTCTCTGTCTCAAGGGAAGCTTCACCCTTCATTCTAGAGCTAATCCTTTTCCCTGTAGTCCTGATCTATGACTTATCACCCATCTCCTCTCTCTTCACTGGCATTTCTCGATCTAAACACATGCTTAATTTCTACTATCTCAAAACATACCCCCTTCTAAAGACCACTCCCAGCTTCGTCCCTTGCCTATTGCTGCTGTTGGTCACATTTGGGGTCCCAAGTCCCTGAGAGACAGCTGCTGCCCTGGCTTCACCTCTTCTCACTTTGTCAAAGTCCTGGAGGCTGGACTTGTACTCCTTGGTTCTTACCCGTCCCTTTTCCTCATACCCTAATCAACCTTAGAACATTAACTCTTTCTAGGCTAGGAGCCCAGTGGCCTTGTTTGTCTCAGGCTTGACTTTTTCCACATACTGGAGCCTGCTCCTGTTTCAGCTCAGCTTTGGTGTGGGTGTACCCCCTGGAATACCTGTGTTGGGAACTTAATCCCCAAATCCATATGATGATGGTATTTGAGAGACAAGAGGTTTGGGAGGTGATTTGGTTATGAATATTCAGTCCTCATGAATGGATTAATCCATTCATCAGGTACTGGGTTACTGTGGGAGTGTCTTTGTTGTAAAAAAAAAAAAAAAAAAAAAAAGGCTCCTAGTGGCCACTTGCTTTGTCTTGCCATGTAATGCCTTCTGCCATGTTATAATGCAGCAAAAAGGTCCTCATCAAATGCCAAGGAGATTCAGAGATTCTGGGGAGATGCTTGTGCCAGGCCTTTGGACTTCTTAGCCTCCAGAACTGTAGGAAAACAATTCTATTCTTTATAAATTACTCGGTCTCATGTATTTTGTTATGTCAATGGACAATAGACAAGACAAGTCTATCAATGAGGACCTGCTATTCAAGGGAAGATGTCTCTGATACATGTCAGAATACCATGAAGGAAAGAACAAGGATGTTGAGGATCCATAAATGAGAGTTCAAATTCTACTTTTTCATTCTGGTGATTTCAGGCAATCAGTAGGCTCTCTGAGCATCACTTTCCTTATTTTTATTTATTTATGTATTTTGCAGTGGGAGAAGGGCCTGGCAATCCACTCCCAAGGCAATCCCAAAGCACTCAGCCATTGAAAACCCTATGAGGGTCTCTATGAGTCAGATACCGACTCGACGGCACCTAACAACAAACAACAACAATTTTGCAGTACTTGGGTGTTGAACTCAGAGGCTTGTACATATTTTGCACATGCTCTACCAGCGGGCTGCATCCCCAGCTCCTTTTTAATTTTTCGAGTCAGGGGTTAGCTAAGTTACACAGGCTACTTCTGGCCTCAAACTTGCAATCCTCTTGCCTCCATCTTCTAAGTCGCTGGGTTTATAGGCATGTACCACCAAGCCCAGCTATTTTCCTTATTTTTAAACTGCACCACATAAAGTTGTTCTGAAGCTCAAATGAGATAATGGACAATGCCATTTAAAAAGCACTTAGGAAGCCAGGTATGTGGATCCAGAAAGACAAATATGATGTGTTTTCTCTCATATGTAGATGTTAGATTTAAACATATATTCAATATTAAAATATATAGGTCATGAAAGTAGAAGGGGCTTATGTAAGGAAAGATAATGGACTAAGGAGAAGTGGGAGGGAGCAAGAAGAAAAGGTAGTAGGAGAAAGGAAGGGAAATATCACATAATTTACCCTAAGGTGAAATCTGGATTGTGTATCTATCTAGAGATATAGATATATACATAAACAAGACATTCAAATAGAAGAGGGACCATTGGTTAGGAGAAAGGGGATGGGGGTGGTGAGGGGGGTCATGAGAGAGCAATGGGGGAAGTGAACATGAGCAATATACAATGATTTACATATATGGAAATGTCATGATGAAGCCCATTAAATTGTACACTAAAAAAATTACTAATAAAATAAGATTACTGGGGGGAAGAGGACAAGAGGCTGGGTGTGGTGGTGCACACCAGTAATCCCAGCACCCAGGAGGCTGAGGCAGGAGGATTGTGAGTTCAAGGCCAGCCTGGGCTATGAGTTCCACGAGTATGGGTTTCAGGGTGAAACTCTGTCTCAATAAATAAATAAATAAATAACACTTCAGAAATGGATTATAGATCTCATTAGAATTAGTTTTTTCTCTTCTGGAAAAAATTGACTCCAACATCCTTACCAGACTGACCTCCATTCCATCTCTCCATCATTCAACTATTTCCAGACCTTAGGCTACCCTATTGTGTTCTCATCACTGTGCTCCCCAGATGTGTGGCTGATCTGTACAAATAAGTTTAAGGAGCCAGCTCTCTCTCTACCCTGCACTCTCCTTTCCCACACAACTTAAAACAATTTGAGTCAATGCACTGGCTCTATCTCCACAGTGTCTATTTTGTCTGAGTAAGTGGAACACTCTACTCTCAGCTCTGTGACATATAATGTCTCAGAACTTGGCTATAGACGATGACTTCTTGATCCTGTCCTTAGATCCAGGGCTGGGGATTTAGCTCAGGTGGTAGAGTGCTGCTCTGCGCACTCTGAGGCCCTGAGTTTGATCCCTAGCACTGTAAAAAATGGGAAAAGCACCTGCCAGCCCACTCCTGAAACAATTAGCCATCAAACACCCTATGAATAGCAGAGAAGCACTGACATAGTGCTGAGCATGGCACAGTGTTGTGGAGTGTTTCATTCTGTCATACATAGGGTTGCTATGTTTTGGACATGACTCAATGGCACCTAACAATAACAACAGCAACAACAACAACAACAACATCCTTAGATCTCCACTCGTTCTCTCCCAGTCTGTTCCTCTAGGAGTTCAGCCTGTTTCATCTGTCTCTGCAGCACACCATTCTGCAGACCGACTCTTAAAATCTTGGCTCTTATTGTCATGTCTGTTTCCCTAAACTCCTTTCTCAATCTCTTCTCATTCCCACACCCTGTTAGCGCCTCTGTCTTCTTGTACAACTTTCTCACTTGAAGAATACTGTACTTTGGACCTTGAGTGTCCCCCAAAGGCTCGTGTGTTAAAGGCTTGGTCACCACCCTGTGGAGCTATTGGGAGGTGGTGGAATCTTTAGGAGGTAGAGCCCAATAAAAGTAAGTTAGGTCATTGGAGGTGTGGCCTTGAAGGGGATATTGAGACCCTTTCTCATTTTTCCTTTCTTTTTGCTTCTTGGCTGCCATAAAATCAACAGCTTCCTATGCCACACATTCCTGCCATAATGTACTATGCTGCCAAAAGCCTGAAGCAACAGGGCCAAGCAACCAAGGACTAAAATTTCCACAGCTGAAAATTTTCATTTTATTTATTTTTATTTATTTATCCTAGGGGGTTGAACCCAAGGCCTTCCACTTGCTTTGCAAGGGCTCTACCACTGAGCTGCGTGCCCAGCTCCTTTTTAATTTTTTATCTTGAGTCAAGATCTCACGGAGTTACACAGGTTGCCTCTGACCTCAAGCTTGCAATCCTCCTGTCTCTGCCCCCCCAGTCACTGGAATTACAGGTGTGTGCCATGATGCCCTGCTCCTCTCTTCCTTCTAAATTATTTCATCTCTGGTATTTATGCACCATTGGAAAGCTGACTAACACAAGCAATCTCATGCATGTCAACAAACTTTAGCCATTGTCTCTACACTGATAACCCCCAAATCACTGTAACCATGGCTTCGACCTTTCCTGTGTTAGTCAGTGTCTTGTTACTGCAACAAAATATTGGAGAAAAGCAATTTAAGGGAGGAATGATTTATTCTGGTCATGGCTTCAGAGGTTTGGGTTCATGGTCTATTGGCTCGTTATTGCTGGGTCGTGGTGAGGCAGAACATCGCAGGGAAAGGGTGTGGGGTTGAGCTGCTTACCTCATAGCATCCAAGAAACAGAGAGAGGGAAAGAGAATACATCTGCCTGGCAGGCTTCTGCTTTTATTCCTCTAGGCATCCACCTTATTGACCTTATTGGATGGTGCTGTCTACATTCAGGGAGTGGGTGTGCAGTCTTCACCCTCTTCTGTTTCTGTCCAACACATCAATTGTCTCTGCAATGACCCTCAAAGACACACCCAAAGGTGTGCTTTTACTAACTTCCTAGGCCTTTCAACCCAATCAAAGTGACATCAAGATTAACCATCATTCTCCCTAACTCTAGACCAGCTTTCTACCTGCCTGTCACACGTGCACGTGTCCAATAGTATCTCATCCCTCCCTTCTTACTGTGCTCTCTGAGTCGGTGAGTGAATCATCACCCACCCACTCACACTCAAAGTAGATATTCAGTTACCACTAACCCCCTGTACCTGTTGCCACCACTCCCACCTGACCCATCAGTTTTACTTAGTTCCATCTTTTCACTATGACTGTTCAATCCCTCACAATGTTTTTATCCAGCAAAACTATTCTCCTTTCTGCCTACCTTCACAGAGGCCAGAGCTACATTTTTGAAATGGAGAACTCACATTGTCACCTTGCCTAAGTGTCTTTGACACATGTCCCTTCCTCAAATCATCTCTGGGGCAGTCCATGCCCTTCACAACTGAGCCCCAGTCTGTCCTTGTAGGTTCACCACTTGGGTCCCCTGGACCCAGGCAGGGTGACATGTGGTCTTTGTTCAGTTTGCAATTTCAGTTCATTAACTGATCATTTTCATTCACAGGTTCTCTCCTTTGCTAAAGAACCCAGGTCCACTTGAAGTGTTTAGCACATGTAGGTGATTTGATTGCACACAAATTCTTTTGGGGCATATTTTAAGTCATCAAATGACAAACACTCTGCACATTAATCATAGAGTTTACAACATTTTGGAGGAAAACCATAAGCATCTGATGGCATTTCAGAAACGTTTGAAAGAATCATGGCGTAATGACATTAGCAGAGTGATTCTCAAAACTTTTTTAAGTGAACGGCAAACTCTCCAGGCTAAGGGAAGGAAATAGCACAGGGAATTCACAGCATTTAGAGCAGAAAGCCTGCAGCTATAGCCCTGTGGCGTCCAATCCCTTCAGATCTCGGAAACTAAGCAGGGCCTGGTTAGTACTTGGATGGGAGACCGCCAGGGAACACCAGAAGCTGTAGGCTTGGGAGAAGGACCTGGCAACCCCCTCCCAAAAATCAATCTGCCATTGAAAACCCTATGAACAGCAGAGAAGCACTGACAATAGTGTTTCCCCTGTTGTACAGAGGGTCGCTATGAGTCGGATACCGACTTGACGGCACCTAACAACAACAACAACAACAACAACAACAACAACAACAA